>ML803093.1:122340-132408 GCA_009831015.1 Picea engelmannii
TTACTACAACACTAAGTGCTTTTGGAATTGAGCATATATAGTGCGCAGCTATCTTTGAAACAAAAGACTTCCCTGGGTTGATAATTTATGTTTCACTTGGTTGTTTGAAATTAATTAAGCAATTATAGTGACCAACAAAACCAAGCACATTAAATGTTTACAAACCAAGTACAAGCATTCATTGTAAGGAACAACCACACCCTCAATGGGAAGCAAAGGATAAAAACGAACTTGTTTGCAACCCAACCATTAATCAAGGCTAAATGGTCAGTATATATGATTAAAAGGGGCATTAATAATAGATCAGTTAACTAGTCTAAATCACAACTAGTCATCAATTGTACTATCATTAAATGCAACTTAAATTGAGCGGGTCTATATCACCATCTGGTCATCCATGTACCATTAAATTTTAACCTTAAGTGCGAGTCAATTTATCGAGTCACTTAATTCCATAATTACAATCCACATTAGTATTACAATAGGTCTAGCATGCAACTTAAATACACATATCAATAACTACAAGACTAAACTACGGGTTAATACAAGTCTAACTTATAATTTGGTACAAGTCGAAGTTGTACGCATCGCAAAACACAAGTCTGAAGTGTAAGTTAAATACAAGTCTGATTTGCTCACTGAAAACAAGACAATACTATATATGAATTACCATCTAATTTAATAATTTGAATGCACATAACGAATTTAACCTTATCCATATATTTCTATCATTATTAAGGAAATACTATGAAACAACCTCCTTATATACCACAGGTTATACACTAGCAGCAATAACCATTACATCAATTGTCCCTCTAATATGAACACACACTATCAACGATAACTATTACATCAACGATCCATCAATGTAAAAACATGTCGGCCACTGAATTGCAGTTATTGATTAAAATATAAGGGGTTGTTGTCAAATGGAGTGTCATTCAATGAAAAAAATGAAATGTTGTTATGCGGTTAAAGAAAATCATATCTACTCTATTCAACGCAACTTTAAATGCTATTATCAAATGTTAACCTAACAATAGTTATCATTGCCCAGAAATGACAGAAAGTTGTTCAGAACAATGAAGCCAATTAAACTCGCCATCAGGTGAAAGCAAGGAAAACGCATGGGTAGATGTCGTCAGAAAAAATTAGAAACGCAACCTTCATAAAGGCAGAAAAATCACTAGCAACAGGGGTAAAGCAAGTGCAACAAAGGGTGGACTCCCTGCTCTGGTTTCATCCGAAAAATCATGTTGTCCTTTGACCTTATGGATTGAAATCGCAATACAACATAGTGAAGTAAACGATGCTACGAGGAAGATACAAATGTTGACCCCCCTTTAAATTCGCCGCCTAAACTATGACGTACAGTCAGAGGTAGGTAAGTCCAAAAAGTGATTCAGTCGGTCTCTCATCAAGGAAATGCAAGTTGAAAACCCAAGCTGACATAATGAAAAACCGAGCCAACTGTACAAGAAAATCGCGGTTACAAAGGGTTTCACAGCAAGTCAAGGCAACAATTGCAGAGGTAAGGTAAAATATAGTCTGGAAAGAATAAGGCTAGAGTCTCCAAAGGAAAAGCGAGCTTAAACCCAAAAGCCGACATGTCTGAAATCAAAACAAACTTAATGTAAAACAACGGACACAGGGGTAAAAAAAAATGCAGTCAATAAGGAGGCGCTAAACGAAGGGTTCTTGCTGGCTGAGGCAAGTAGAGGAACACTCACTGTCTAAGGAGTCCTTGCTACCCTTTTCATAGACTAGAACATAATTACTGCAACACTAAACCATATTGAGCTACTAATGTCTTAAAGCTACCTGACTTAAAAGATAATGAATGATGAAGTGTAGCTCGTTGGGTAACATGGTGAGGCGGGGTATCAACGCCAGGTGCCACACCATGAAAATGCAAAGTATAAATGCCCATAAAACAAAAAGAAAATCGTAGAGTAATATTAATACAACCATTACCTAAATACAAATTTTGCAGAGGAAATGTTTATACAGCCTATACATAAAAACAAATCGCAGAGTTACAGTTTAAAATTATCACAAGTTACATTTGCTGAAGTAATCCTTATACATCATTACCTTATTGAACACAGAGTTAAGGTTTATGATTATCACAATTTACATTTGTTGTAGTAATTTATTTTTTTTACATCATTACCCAATCTTAATAGCAGAGGCAATACTATACATCTGTTGCCTAATTACAAACTCAAAGGTAAGATATTTTTTTTTTCATCCACTACATAACGCCAATCGCAGAAGTGATAAAAACAAGTCAATCCAACAAGAACCCAAACCCAGATTGAAGACAATGCTTTTTACATCTTGGGATACCAATTATAAAGAAACGTTGACAAGGAAGCCATACCTAGAGTTACTCCTAGAATCACTCCTAGGTGTCCCCAAATTCCCTTACAGGTTTTAAAGGCTTTCCCTATTATGAAATTGCTAATTCAGTTTAAAATTAGAAGGCTCTTTAATGGTAGATTCTTTACTAAGTTGACTTTCCTCTTTTTCCCTTAAGTTCACCTTTTCCCCTTTTTATGTTACCTCTTTTCCCTAATTCCTATTTTTTTTTATTTTCCCTCTTTCTCCTTTTTAATTAGAACTCAAAAAGGCAGGTGTGGAATTTAACCCCATTTCCCTTTTATCATTTAATTAGTATTTTGTTTTTAAATGATCAAAAAGATAAAATAATTAATTCCCCTTTTTACATTTATTACCACATATTTTATTTTTATGAATAACTTAATTTCTTACTCCCTTCATGTTAGAAGATTTAACAAAGTTCATAATTATTATTTAAGTTGTTTTATTTTACTTATTGTTATTTTATTTTACTTTATTTTATTATTATTATTATTATTATTATTATTATTATTATTATTATATATATATATATATATATATATATTTTAAAGGTAGACAAAATTTTACCCCTAGTGTAATTTAGACTTAGAACTTAAATTTTGTACTGAGGGACATTTAATTAGGGAAATCGTTTTAAAATAATTAACTCGTTATTCATCCTAAGGCCATCTAGGATCATCCCTCAATCATCAACAATGTGACGTGCCCTTCAGAACGCACTAGGTTCTCCAAGGGTGCCACTCACCTCATCTGTTCCTTTGCGCGACGTGCCCTTCAAGATGCACTACGTGCTCCAAGAGTGCCACTCGCCATTCTCCATTTTGCTTGTGCGACTTGCCCTTCAGGACGCACCACGTTCTCCAAGGGTTCCACTCGCCATTCTCCATTTTTCTTGCGCGACGTGCCCTTCAGGACGCACCACGTTCTCCAAGGGTGCCACTCACCTCTTGAATGACTTGGTAGACATCAATAACCCCTGGAGTCAACACTCCGCCAGGTGAACTTGTGGGAGACTAAGGGATTCTAAGGAATAAGGCCCCCACCTTATTGCGTGCCCCTTAGAATCATCATGAGCGACTATCGCAGTCTACCCTCACGACATCGTGGATCCTCTCAAACTAGGTAATCATTAACCTATAGTTCGAGCCACGGCAAGAGTGCTAGTAGATTGTGGCAGGGTTGTTGTCCACACCTCTCCCTCAACATCTATGGTAGTCGTGCGTGACCCCTTTACTCCATATGTGAGTTTGGTAGAAAAGATATCATCAGCCTGCATCATCAACAAATCATGTCAGAATGTATCCATATCATATCATCTAATCAGATGCACTAATATCATAGTAAAACAATCAAACCCAAATGGTATCACTCCCCAACTCGATCCGAAGTCCAAGGGGTTCCATCGATGCCTCAACATCCTCTAGGTCCGTAATCCTACACACTTAGCAAAAACCAAGTCAATAGCACCTATCTATGTCAAAGAAGTAAAACAATATGTCATCAACCCATAACGCCTCATAATCAAAATCAAAACGTTAGATAGCATAGTAATCTGGATCACTTGCAAGCAAGTGTCCTCAAAGAATAATTTTGCTTGGTGCATGAGAGCGGGATGTTACATACACCCCTTCTTGGTCTAAACTTCGTCCCGAAGTTTCATAGTATGAATTCCAAAATAAAGTGTATCACATTATCATATGTCTATCTATCAAATAAAAATGGAAATTGTTGGCGCATATCATATGCATCCTCCCAGGTCACCGAGTGCGGACTATAATTGTCCCACTGGACCTTGACCTAATCTACCTTTCAACATCGTATTTGTTGAACCTGATGATCCAAAATGCGGACCGGCTCAGCCGTGAGCACCCCCTCATCTGATACCTGCAAGGAACTCATGTCAATAACATGTGTAGGATCACTAATATAATGTCTCAAAACAGATACATGAAAACATCGTGCATACGCCTCAAGGAATTAGGCAAGGCTAGTTGATAGGCCACGAGCCCCTTTCTCTCCACAATCTAGAAAGGTCCCATGAACCTAGGAGAGAGTTTAGCTCCCTTCCCAAACTTGATCGAACTCTTATGCAGTTTAACCCGCAAGAAGACTCGATCGCCGACCTTGTAACTACGGTTTACACAGTGCGCATCGGCATAACTCTTTTGTCGATCCTGTGCTTCTTTAATCCTTTGTATTATTGTTTTCATTTTATCTTCCATTTCTTGTATCACTTATGGTCCCACCAGGACCCTATCCTCAAGTCGATCCCAACTCAAAAGCGTCTGACACGGTCTCCCGTAAAGAAACTTGAAAGGCGCCATCTTAATGGTACTCTGGTAACTTTTGTTGTAAACGAACTCCACTAGTGACAAGAATTATTCCCAACGCTTTTGTTGGTCCATCACGTACATGGGAAACATGTCCTCCAAGGTTTGGTTCATTCATTTAGTCTGTTAAGTTGGGTACTAAAGTTAAGTTGGGTTCCCAAGGCCTCTTGGAAACTCACCCAAAATCATCCCATAAACATCGATCCTCGATTGGATATAATCCTCTTACGCACGTTGTTAGCACTTGGTAAATTTCCTAGAGGTTGAAAAAGAAGAAATCTACAAAGGTAACCTTAACCAACCACTTTTAAAGCTGGGATCTAGCCCTTCCAGCTTCAGAGAGGGATCTCTCTATGTGATTTAGCTTTGTTTTTTAGTTCAGATTTTAGGCTAGGTAATGGCACGAATTTGTTTTGTTGTAAAGTAGTTTATAAAGTGGTTGATACGGTCTACACATCGATTGGGCTATGGGGTCTGTGTATCATCAAATAACAGATACAACCAGAAATGTCGAAAAAGAACTTCACCGGGCGAGATAATACATTCACTGGATCTTCTAGTAATTAAAATGATGGAAAGAGGAAAAGATAAGAAAAATAACTTCAACTAACAAGCAGTTAAGAATTTATTAATTGAAGGTATTAGAAGATAAACATCAAAATCCTTAGAATCGGAAACAGGGTATCCAAGATAAATCCTGCAACTTAACGTTATTCTTAAAGATTAGTCCTAGAAAACAAAATGATTACAGACAAAGAAAACATTTAACCTAAGAAATCACATCACCAATGAACATACGCAAGAATCCTGTAAAGTGCCTCCTCTTTATTAATGGTAGATCTCCTCAAAAATGATACAGCTTAAGAGAAATAGGGTGTGCGGGACAACAACCCTCAATACTTCGAGAGTTGAAGTATTTATAATTCAAATTACAAACGTTCCTGTCATAACTGATCAGGACGTTCTCATTCTATTTTTAGTCTAACTACTTTAACTAATCAAAAACTGTTTGATGACTCATTACAACTACATGCGGGAATTTCTGGGGTAGGTTGTTGGCGAGATGCCTTCGGAATCTCTTCTGACTAGACAGGTGACTAGATCGTGGCATCTCGTCAGCTAATCTAGTATATCACACAACTTCTCCCATCGGATATGACCTGGCACTGTGACTTTAAGCAATATATGATACACTTCATCCATGTCTATATATTTAGCAAATGTAGGCTTGATTGTGAATATGTGTTTAATTTCATGTTGGATACTAATATCCAACTGCAAGGCCTCCATGAATGCTTTTCCTATGATGCTTCCCTGTACACCTACAAACTTGGAACTGTCTTTAGATACTTCAGTCAACCTTTTCTTGTAATCAGGGAGTGTCATTAATTTGTCGTTAATGACCTTCAGACTAGGCAGTCCCTTCCTCTGGAGAGCATCTATCTTACTGAAAAAATTCTGCACTCCTTGATCCATAACTTGAATCGTTTCCTCAAGCTGAAGCATGAGACCTATTTTGGTTAGAATCCTTTTGACTTCAAGTATAGTTTCTATCCTGTCCTCAATATTTAATTCTTCGAGTTCTTCCCTGGTCTTGGAATTCAAGAACCTTATGATTTCATTAGCTTGTTCTAGCATGTCTCCCAGCTCTATTCTGATTTTCTCCACAGCCTGTTTGCTCCTCTCGAGCAACTCATTTTGTTCAAACATGATTTGAGCCATTGGCCAGATTTCATTTATTGACTTGGAAATATCTGTCCACACAATCTCTTTGACCTCAGCCAAATTCTTCCCTGCCATTGTTTGTTTTTGGAGTTGCTGTAACTCCTTCCTGATTTGCTCATTCACTTGCTTTTCTTTGGATAGGCTTGTCTAGAAAGAAGTATTTAGCTCTTGGAGGTTCTCCACTTCTTTCTTAAGCCTGCTGATTTCTGACTCTTGCAGGTTCATCCTCTCCATGGACTTGGCCAGGTCTGTTGTCCCTTCTGGTAGTGGCACTGATGTTGCAAAAGGAATGGTTGTCACTATTATTGTGCTCAAACCTGCAATTGGGATAGCACTTAATGGGATGCCTTCCATTGTCTTTGCCTGCTCTTTCTCCTTTATCATTCTTTCCATCTCCGCTTTCGTCTCCTTTAACTGAGCATTCTACTCCATGATTAACTTCAGCATCTCATCCTTTTCCCCTTCCTTTTCTGCAATCTCCTTTGCATGTGGGTCTTCTATTAGAGGAAGCTTTAGCTGTTTTTTAAGGACGCGATGTCATTATTTTTCTTTTTAATCATCTCCTCGGCAGCCTTGGCGTTAGCAGGGTCGTAACCGATCTTGAGGACCAGTTCCTCCAACGTCTTGATTCTGTTATCTTTCGTGAAAGATGACATTTTCTCTAGTTTAAGTTGGTTTTGGGCATTGCTCAAAGCTACCCGAAATTTTGATGCAGAAGTTGAGGCGTGAGCCAATGTGTGGAAGACCATCTCCCCAGTTTGCTTGTGCAGATCCATCTGATCTGCAGGATGCACATCCTTTGCTTGGAACTCAAAGGTGGCCCTTTTGTAATCTGATATTACCTTGGGATCCGGCACTTGTGCTTGGAGGTAAGCCATATGCATCTTACCTTTTTCTGTGTCAAATTCTGAAAGAAGCCTATGTTGGGCTGTGGAGGACTGCTTCTGGAACTGAGCATAAGTGCTGCTAGTGAGTGTCTGGTTCTTCTTCTTGATCAAGTCATATTTTTCAAAAATTCCCAACTTGGGCCCAGTCTTGCTTGGCGGGGTGTCTAAGGGAGAATCCGTAGATTTTAATACTGTAGTTATTACCTTATGCTGACTCGAGCTAAAAGGTAGAGTGATTGGCTTGACCCCCGTGGTGGTCACTTTGGTAGCTGGGACTTCCAGTTCTACTGTTGCGCCGGGTGTTGAAACTGTCTTCGGCTTTTTGGAGTGAATTTGGAATTCCTCTGATGACACCTCTGTTACAGGAGGAGATGACTCATGTCGGGGCCTCTTCTCTTTGAGGACCTGAGGTGTGGTAGCGGGTAGCGTACTTGTTGAGGGCGTCTGTTGTTCCACTTCAGTTTGATGTTCCTCGTCAATCAAAGTATCGGTCTCCCATTCTGTCTGATTTGCAAATTTCTCGATCTCTGGCTTGGGATCATGAGAATACGAAACGCTCTTATTGTTCACCCTCATTTCAGAGATGATCCCGTATGGATCATAGTGCCAGGTGAAACTCTTAAAGAATTTCATCTCCTTCAATATTTTGTCAGCTTCCTCACCAGCACCTCTACTATTGTAGACAAAAGAACCTATCTGCCCTTTAATTCTCAATTGTTGTTTCTTTTTTAAGGAAACAAAATGAATATCGTCTGAATTCATTATTTGCCTAATATATTCTAAGGCAAAGATCCTTACTGACATGTATTGAGGTAGGTTGTATGGTGCCAACTTGCACCCGAAAACTCAGATTTCATTATAATTATGGTACAGGTACCAGTCTCCGGTCTTCACATTGTCCGAGAGCTACAAAATTCTCTGGACTTCTTCATTTATTCATGGCTCAGGCCTACCACTCAACATGCTAACCACCGGATGGTAAAACTGATCGATAAAATCTTTGAAGTCGTATTCAACCGAGTTACGCCTCAGAAGAGAAGTCCAAGCTGTGACTGGCTGGGGCCGACCGTCCGCGTCCATCTTCTGCATGGAGAAACTGAATTTGTCGGACTGGAAGTATAAGAACATGTATGCCAGTATGGAAGAATATATAAACATACCCTCTGTGCCGAAATTCACGAATTGTTCGTGAATATTATCGGCCAAGAAAGTGTTGTAATCGAACTATGTGGTAGGTTGTTCATCATTTGAGAAAATGGACAAAAAACCCAGGATGGGCTCATCTACCCACTGATCAGAGTAGTAACCAAGCAGGGCACACAAGGAAGAGATGATTTGATTTCCTTTGGTAGAGAACATAGAAGAAGGGTATGGGAGATTGGTGGAAGGGAGTGGAGCGGAAGTGGGGAGGAAAAGCTCAAAGATATGAGCCCTCTGAGGGAATGTCATTCTCTGATATAGCTCAGTGAGGATTTCTAAACTGAATGGGGACGTAGATTCTGCTCGGGTAACTTGCATCATCTGGTCAATATCTTCGGGGGTGATCAAGAAAAGGACGTCTCCAGATGAAGAAACAATGGCTTTCTGGTCAGGGATGTAATGGGCCTGGCATTTGAGGGCAAACTCGGGGAAATTATGAATCTGGGGAAAGAGATACAGAGGCAAATTGGACTCCCAGAGTCCAATTTCGTCACTCTGGTCCAGGAATACCTCCCGGAGCCATGACTGCAGATCAGAAAAGTTGAAACTGCAGATAGTATCCGCTATCAAATGGTCTTTATCAACCAAGGGAACTTTATCCAGGTCCACCGGAGGAGGAAGAAAAGGATTTTCTTCTTCTTCCGCTTGTCTGGGCTTTGATACCATTTCAACAACTGTACCTGCAAATAAACAATACGTTAGTGGGGTCAACTGGATTGTAGGTGAAGGAGATGCGGAAGCGATGGAGGAAGAAGGTTTTTGGTGTGAGGGATGAATAACGGATACAAAAGGGAAATGATAGTTTTATTCGAAAATGGGTCGGTTGGACGCGGGAAAATGGTCAGCATGACAACGGGCGTATTACCCTGTTATTAATGGACAACGGGCCACTTGGGATGAGATGGCGGATGATGGTGGCCAAAGCATACGAATGAGTGACATGGAGGCATGTGATTGGAGGTAAAAGTCGTCGAATGGGGTTGTTCATGAGTGAAGGGTAAAGGCCTGACAGCAGGGACTGACAGCAGTTATGGGATGGGACTCGACCCGGGAGCAAGTGGGACAAGTGGGCTTAGTTAAGGATGACATCCCGGAGTGATGGAGGCTGTCAGACGGCACAAGGTGAAGAGAATTCCGGACTAATAGGACGATGCCAACTGTAAAATGGGCCCGCTGCAAAGAATAGTCTTTCCGGACCCCCCCTTTTGATTAAAAGCAAAACACCAGGGGGGGTCTAAAATTCGTTATGAGCCATTGATCTGCGCGCTTATTTTCTGGCCGCAGATCTTGGCGCGCTCCTTAACACTAATTCTGGACCCCGCCCCCCTCCATTAAAGGCAGAACGAAGGGGGGGGTCCAGAATTCAATGTGTACCGTCAATTTGACCACACTGTTTCGAGCCATCCAGATCTGCTGTAAGGTAGCTAGAGAGGTAGTGGGGGGGGCCCAGAGGGCCCATAGTGATAATAGTGGAGGTCATTCAATGTAAGGTGGACTAGGTCCACTATATTATTAAATAAGGCCCACTATGGTAGTTAGAT
>ML803093.1:133914-146526 GCA_009831015.1 Picea engelmannii
GGGGGGGTCTGAAATGCTATGTGAGTCGTTGATATAACCGCCGTGATCTGGGCCATTGGAAAGTGAATGAAGCATAGGTCGGGAGCGGAAAATTCATGTGTAGGAAAAACTTAGTATTAGTGTTTTCTTAAGGGTTTTTCCAAACTTTGTCTTAGACACCACCAAGGGGACAATATTTCAACTATACTTAGGCAACGGAGACTTGATGTAGCATTTTCTTCAAGTGGGTTTTATTTTGGGCAAGGCAAGAAAAACAATTAATCTACATTCTAACCTACTTTCACCAGACAATTAACCCAGATTAAACTGTTGGGTTAAGATATTATACTTCCTAAGGGATATCTGACCAGGATTAGACAGTCTGGTCAGATGCATTCACTAGTTCTAATCTGGGGGCTATCTGACCAGGGTTAGACAGTTTGGTCAGATTTATTCACTTATCCTATTCTAAGGGCTATCTGACCAGGATTAGATGGTCTGATCAGATGCATTCACTAACCTATCAACATTGAAAATTCAAAAGAACTTGGTCATGCTTGAAAGGTACGACCAAGTTACTATTATTGCATGGGGCTTTTTGTTCCAATTCTTTTATGCCCTCATTTCTTTTCTTTTTCTTTTTCTTTTCTTTTGTCTTTTTCCTTTCTTTTTCTTTTTCTTTTCTTTTTTTTCAAATGAAAATCAATTGCCAATAAAAACACTAGATACAGATAGTATCCATAATATCCAAGTCATCAGTTGATTTCCATAATTTATGGGGTGATAACAGGCGGCTCCACCTGGGGATGGTACTTGCCCTATTAAGTTCCAAGAATCTAGTTTCCTGGTCATTCCGGACATATCTGCCTAGTAGCCTTTGTTGGTCTTATTCTCAGGAAAACTTCGAAAAACAGTGATCAGCGGCTTAGGGCCTTCTCTTCAGGCTTCAACCAACTGACCAATGTCCCTCCCTTCAAAAAATGTAAGTAGAGACTGAAAATTAAAAACCGGTATGTACAATGGAGAGTGAGTTCTTCGATTTTCTTACTGAGGTGGGACATAATGTTTCAACATTCTGCCATTGACAGGTGCTCCTGGCAGATCTGACCCATCGGGGTTGTTTAGCAAAAAGGCATTGTTTCCTCTGAAAGTTTGGATCATGTAGGGCCCTATCCACAGGTGATCGAATTTCCCATGCTTCCCCTTGTCCTCGTTCCTTGCATCCCATCTCAACACCAGGTCTCCCAGCTCAAAATCGTCCTCCTTGGTTCGTTTGTCAAATATTTTCTTGATGTTCTCTTGGATGACCTATCTTTTGTTGAAAACGTCTTCTCTGGTCTGTTGCAAATGAATCATCTGATTAATTCGTCTCTGGGAGTCATTTGGCTCAGCTTGCATTTCTTGAAGTAACTTCATGGCAGGGACTCCCAAAGAAGTCGGGAAAACAGCCTCAGTACCGTAAACTAGCTGGTAAGGTGACATATCGATTGACCTTTTGGTGGTCAGTCTGTCTGCCCATAAAGCAAATAACAACTTATCATGCCATGATTTTTTATTCTCCTTCAATGTTTTCTTGATGATATTTACCAAAGTCTTGTTTGAGGATTCTGCCAACCCATTCCCCTAAGGGTAGTAGGCTGTGGAATTCCCCAAGACAATGTGGTAACGACTGCAGAAGTCAATGAGTTTCTTCGACCGAAAGGCAGCTTCATTGTCAGTAATGATCTTTCTAGGACAACCAAAACGAGATAAAATATTATTTTCAAGAAATTTGATAATAATAGCGTCAGTGGCTTGCCTGCTTGGTACACCATCGATCCATTTGGTAAAATAATCAGTGGCGATAAGAATCCACCTATGTTGGCCTGAAGACAGAGGATGTATTTCACCGATGAAATAGATTCCCCATTGCTGGAACAAAGCCTCAACTGAAACGGGTTTCAGAGGTAGAGGAAGGAGTTTCCTTTTACCCTCAAATAGTTGACACTGGTGACATGTTGTTACCTTCTGATGTACATCTGCAAACAGGGTGGGCCAGTAAAATCCATCTCTGAGTATTTTGTTAGCTGTAACCTTCCAGTTCAGGTGGCCACCACATTCTCCTGCATGGAACTCTTGCAACACTTTATCACCTTCATCTTTCAGTAAACAATTTAAAAGAATACCTGCAGGGTCTTTCCAATATAAATTTCCTTCTAGAATACAGAATTTCAATGCTTTCAACTTCAGAAATCTAGCTTTAGTTTTAGTTAAACCAGGGGGAGCTTGTAAATTTTGTAGAACAAATATGAGGTCTGCATACCATGGAGAGTTGAGAAAAACCTCTCTAACGTTTGGAGTCGCCATCTCTCCCTGTTCATCTGCCACATCTAGAAAATTAATGTCGAGAGCCTGAAAGTTAGATTGAGCCATTAGTTTAGCAAGGCCTTGGCCTTTGATCAGTTTGGTGGGCTTAATTTCAATGTCATATTCTAGAATGACTGCGATCCATTTTCCCCTTCTCCCGTCGGGATTGTCTTGTGTGAGGATATCTTTTACTACCGCGCTAGGAACATAAGCTATGATGTGAGAATGGAGGATATATACCCTGAAGTCCTTTATAGCCTTTACCAGAGAAAAAACCTGCTTCTCCATAATATTGTAGTTCAGGGCAACATCTCTTAAAGCTTTGCTTAAGAAAGCTATGGGTTGTTCATACCCTTCACTGTTATTCTGCAGTAATACAACTGCTATAGTATGTTCAGAAGCGAAAGAAAAAAGATAGAAATCTTTAGTGAAATCGGGACTAATCAAAACTGGGGCTTCTGTGAGTGCTCGTTTGACTTGTTCAAAGGACGATCTGGACTCAGAGTCCCATTTTATCTTAGCGTCCTTTTTTAGCATGTTTGTAATGTTTCGGAGGAGCTCAGCCAGATTAGGAATGAATCTTCGAAGAAAGTTAATTTTCCCTATAAAAGACTGTAGTTCTTTGAGGTTTCTGGGATGTTCTATCTTTAGTATGGCCTCTATCCTACTGGGATCAATTCTGATTCCCTCTTTAGAGATGATATGTACCAACAGTTTACCCTCTTCTAACCCAAAAACACATTTCTTGGGATTTAATGAAATCGTGAACCTTCTACACTTTTTGAAAACTCTTCTAAGGTGCCGCAGGTGTTCATCATCAGATTGGGAAAACACAGTCACATCATCCAAATAAACGACAATAAACTTACCTGACTCTTCAACGAAGGCAATATCCATTTCCCTCTGGAAAGTTTCTCCTACGTTCATCAGACCAAAAGGCATCTTCACATACATGAAAGTGCCCCAGGGTGTGGTGAAAGCTGTTTTTTCTTGATCGTCTGGGTGCACTAGGACCTGGTTGTAACCTGAGAAACTATCTAACAGAGAAATTCGACTGGACCCGACCACTCTTTGCAGGAGGTGATCCATTTTAGGCAAGGGGTAATTATCTTTCAGGGATGCTTTGTTCAGATTTCAGAAATCTATGCAGAGTCTGATTTCCCCGGTCTTCTTACAGGTAGGGACTAAATTAGAAAACCACTTAGAAAAACGTAGTGGGACTATGATCTTGGCATCGTACATTTTCTTAATCTCTTTTTCTATCAAGGGAAGCAACTTGGGATTTATCCTCCTAAGTTTCTGCCTAAACGGTTTTTGGTCTTCCTTTATGGGAATCCTGTGTTGTATGATTTTGGTGTCATAGGCTTTCGGATCTTCATAGCCCCAGGAAAAAACGTCTGAATATTCTTTGAATAGTTCAATCTACTTAGGATTTTGTTCTAGGGGTAAATATTTGGACAGTTTGACCATCCTAGGCTTCTCGTCGGTTCCTATGTTGCAGTCCTCTACCTCTTGCCCATGGGATTCTATTTTTGGTTTCCTAGCTACATCGTCATTGTCAAACAGATCTTCTAAAGGGAAAATCCCTCTAGGCAACACATTGCTTTTCAATTGTAAAACATCGGCATCTATTTCGTCATCTCTTAACTCTCCTGAATCTACTGTATTTTCTGTATCTACCGTATTTACAATATTCACACTATCTATTTCAAATTCAAAATTATTTACATTTTCGTTTTCATTTTCTACATTTATGTTTGTACATTCAAAATCGTTCTTGCATTGCAGAAAATCCTCGATCTGATCGTCATTTCCAAAGACTTGCCAATACCTGATATTGTCGGGAACTTTCGGTCTGCATTTCACTTCAACAGTGTATGGGTGAGTTTGGCGGAAAGGAATCTTGCAGGAGGTTGCTGACGTGGCCAATCCGTCGGCCAGGATATTCTGTCCTCTTGGCATCGCCTGCAAGTCAACCTCATTAAAGCATTTCAAAGCGTCAAGAACAACATTTATGTAGGGTCTAAGGCGAGGGTGTTTAGCGGCGTACTCACCTTTAATTTTCTTGATTATTAATTCAGAGTCACCCCTTACCATTATTTGCTTAGCACCAACCCTTTTCAACAACTTCAGACCGAGCATCAAAGCTTCATACTTGGCAACATTGTTAGTACAGTGGAAATTTAACTTATAGGAATGATTTTTCGAATACCTTTTCCAATGATTATGCAACCAGACTCCAGCTCCTGCTCCTTCTTTACTCACTGCTCCATCGAAATCCATACTCCAGAAATCAGTGGGGAAATCTTCAGTGATTACGTTTTCCATTTTTGCTCCCTCCCCATTTTCTGGACCTTCATCTTGACTAGCTACATCTTCCAACAGCTGAATACCTGGCTCTTCAGTACCACCATCATTGTACAAGATGAACGAATACAAATCGGAATGAGCGGAGTAAAGGGGGTAATTGTGTGGCTTTTCTTGACTACTGACCATATACTTCATCAGTGTCTCTCTGTATAACCGCCTCTATTGTCCGAACATTGGTATAGTGGCGTAGGACATATCCAGCTACAGGGTTCCTTTCAGCTTAGCTCCCCAGGACCTGGAGAGCAACATTCCATACTTAGGTGGAATGTCTGCGACCACTACGTCCATTACCATTCTTTTCGAAGGGATATGAACCAAGGTGATGAACAAATATTTAATCAAACCAATACATTTGACTTTGCTGGAGTCAAATGAGTGGAGATCTTTGTAAGGCCTAGTGACCTCCAATCCCAGTTTTTCCATTACTACTTTAGGCATTAAATTATGTGAGGCACCTGAATCTAGCATGGCATTATGAAATATTAAATCGTGTATGTTCAAACTGATGTAAAAGGGAGCTACATCCCCGATATCATCTCGACCATTTACTTTTGGTCCGAAAAGGAGTTCGGGATGGTCGTCAGTAAGGTTCACAGTGTCTGAATGGGTCACCAATCCAATAGTCAAAGCTTTGGTGCCTATGTCAGGTTCAATGGCTAACGCTTTTAGTACCTGTGAGCGATACCCGTCTCGATTTATCAACTCTGTTAGCAGGATGGGAATCTTTATTTTGGCTAATTCTCCTTCAATACTAAAGGGAGTAGGGGCTCTGCCTTGGCTCGTCGGTTTTGCCAGGTTCTTCATCTCAGGAGTACTTGGCGGGTTGACATGAGAAACATCAGGTTTTGATGGTATTTTCATGATGGTGATGTTTTTCTTCAATGGAGGGTCATCTTTATTCTTCTCAGGGACCTTATCAGGAGTCCTTTCGGTAGAAGGTTCGGGGGTTTTCTTGGATTCAACTGTCTTCTGTGTTTCGATCGCCTTCTTGGATGAGGCCCCTTCTGTCTTCCTGCTGCGCATATTATACTGCTTGTGTGCCTCTAGAATAGCATTCTCAAGGACCTTCTGCACCTCATCCCCAGTCTCCTCGCTTACCTTTGTTCGATTTAGCAGAAAAAACTCCTCCTCTTCTCGGGTGAGAAAAATGGCCTCATTGTCGTGAATGCCCATAAGGTTAATGTGAGTGTCCTCCAATTCTTCAGTCACATCTCCCCCTTCATCAGCATAGTTTTCCTGTAGAGGAGGTCTGATTGGCTGATCGGGGCCTCTGTGTTCTCTTTGATCTCTAGGATCTCTTGGATCCCTCTGTCTGATCTGAGGAGGGTTTCTCCTGAAATTGGGGTTCCGAATCTGAGGAGCAGGTGCGTCGTCTCTCAGAGGATTTCTATCTGAAATACTCGTTCTTTCTAACAATAATGCCAATGATCTGATTACGGTATCCAATTTGGAATCGTTGTTAGACATGGAAGGTTCTTCCTTGATCGTGACTCTCCTTTCCGTCCTTTGACGTGCCCATTTTGCCAACAGATTGGCCTCCACACTGATAGCACTCTTTTCCATATCTTCAAGGGTGGCAGCATTTCTTTCTCTTAATTGATAAGACATGTCAGCATCGAATCCATCAGGGAATTTAATCAATGCCAAACCTTGGGGGGGTTTGATTTCAGTTGGGATTGTGTTATACAAGTTGTTGAAACGTGTGCAATAACTTGGACAATTTCACCTTGATTTCTTTTTATATTCTCGTATTCTGACAGTATTTGGAGAGGGTTTTTCTTTACCTCCCATCTGTCAAGAAAACTTCTCTGGAACGCGACAAGGTCAGGGATTGATGCGGAAGGTAAGGCTTTGAACTATTTTTTGACATCTCCTGTCAGGCTCTGGGCGAACAGTCTCATTTGAACGTCAACCTCGTCAACTTCTTGCAAATCCAAGTAGTTGTTCATTTTATCCACATGTTGTTGCGCGTTCAAAGTTCTGGTTGTGTCGAACTGTGGAAGTCTGGTCTGGTAGTCTTGGGGCATGGCATGCAGTGGTGCGACTAACACCAAAGGGGCATATCGAGCAGCCATGACGGGTGGAGGAGGTGGGACGACGACCTGGATGGTTGGAGAGGTGGTGACGGAAGATGAATTTGATGAAGGATTGGGCGGGACTGAGGTAGTGATTTATAGTTTAGTCGCAGGAGACAAGACTTCGGGGGTTCGGGGTTGCAATGCAGTTGGGTCAAAGACGAGCTTAGACACAAAAGTTTCAGACCGTGTTCTAGCAAGGTTTCATGGTGGAAAAAGATCAAGATCGAGGTTTTGAAGGATGTCTGGTCCTCCAGAAAAAGAAGGAGACTTATGAGGGGGAGTATGACTCGCTGAACTGGTAGTTAGGGTCTTTCGTCTCAGCAACTGTTCGGGATTATCTATCTCGGTGGAGGGTTCTGGGTCGGGATGAGATCATGTGTGAACTTTCTTGGGAGCCAGAACTCTTTGTGGTTTTTGTATATATATATATTTATTTTTATTTCCTGGTGAAGGAAACTAGGGGTGATTTCTACGTTGACGTCATCTAGCTTCCAGTTGTTCCTGAGTAGCTATGTCTCGTTCAATGGCTGCCCATGAACGTTCGAGTTCTTCCCAGTTGTTGGCAGTTTTGAGGATTAGGTCAAAAAGATTTGACACAATATGTGTTTGATTCGCTAGTCTGGGATCAACATTAGGTTGTACTGCTGCAGGAACAGTCATAGAGGAACATTAAAAGGGGGGAAAAGATTTAAAGGGAGATTCTGAAAATAATATGTACAGAGTTAATCAACCTCTAATCATTACTTTCTTCTCAGAGTCAAACTTTCTTTAGGGGAAGAAAAGTGAGGTATTCAGTTTTAGTTCTTCCCCAGCGGAGTCGCCAATTATGTTAGCACTTGGTAAATTTCCTAGAGGTTGAAAAAGAAGAAATCTACAAAGGTAACCTTAACCAACCACTTTTAAAGCTGGGATCTAGCCCTTCCAGCTTCAGAGAGGGATCTCTCTATGTGATTTAGCTTTGTTTCTTAGTTCATATTTTAGGCTAGGTAATGGCACAAATTTGTTTTGTTGTAAAGTAGTTTATAAAGTGGTTGATACGGTCTACACATCCATTGGGCTATGGGGTTTGTGTTTCATCAAATAACAGATACAACTAGAAATGCTGAAAATGAACTTCACCGGGCGAGATAATACATTCACTGGATCTTTTAGTAATTAAAATGATGGAAAGAGGAAAAGATAAGAAAAATAACTTCAACTAACAAGCAGTTAAGAATTTATTAATTGAAGGTATTAGAATATAAACATTAAAATCCTTAGAATCGGAAACAGGGTAGCCAAGATAAATCCTGCAACTTAACGTTATTCTTAAAGATTAGTCCTAGAAAACAAAATGATTACAGAGAAAGAAAACATTTAACTTAAGAAATCACATCACCAGTGAACATACGCAAGAATCCTGTAAAGTGCCTCCTCTTTATTAATGGTAGATCTCCTCAAAAATGATACAGCTTAAGAGCAATAGGGTGTGCGGGACAACAACCCTCAATACTTCGAGAGTTGAAGTATTTATAATTCAAATTACAAACGTTCCTGTCATAACTAATCAGGACGTTCTCATTCTATTTTTAGTCTAACTACTTTAACTAATCAAAAACTATTTGATGACTCATTACAACTGCATGCGGGAATTTCTGGGGTAGGCCATTGGCGAGATGCCTTCGCAATCTCTTATGACTAGACAGGTGACTGGATCGTGGCAGCTCGTCAGCTAATCTAGTAGATCGCACAACTCCTCCCATCGGATATGACCTGGCACTGTGACTTTAAGCAATCTACGATACACTTCATCCATGTCTGTATATTTAGCAAATGTAGGCTTGATTGTGAATATGTGCTTAATTTCATGTTGGATACTAATATCCAACTGCAAGGCCTCCATGAATGATTTTCCTGTGATGCTTCCTTGTACACCTGCAAACTTGGAACTGTCTTTAGATACTTCAGTCAACCTTTTCTTAATGACCTTAATTTGTCGTTAATGACCTTCAGACCAGGTAGTCCCTTCCTCTGGAGAGCATCTATCTTACTGAAAAACTTCTGCACTCCTTGATCCATAACTTGAATCTTTTCCTCAAGCTGAAGCATGAGACCTCTTTTGGTTAGAACCCTTTTGACTTCAAGTATAGTTTATGTCCTGTCCTCAATATTTAATTCTTCGAGTTCTTCCCTGGTCTTGGAATTCAAGAACCTTATGATTTCATTAGCTTGTGTTGGCATGTCTCCCAGCTCTATTCTGATTTTCTCCACAGCCTGTTTTCTCCTCTCGAGCAACTCATTTTTTTCAAACATGATTTGAACCATTGGCCAGATTTCATTTATTGACTTGGAAATATCTGTCCACACAATCTCTTTGACCTCAGCCAAAGTCTTCCCTGCCATTGTTTGTTTTTGGAGTTGCTGTAACTCCTTCCTGATTTGCTCATTCACCTGCTTTTCTTTGGATAGGCTTGTCTGGAAAGAAATCTTTAGCTCTTGGAGGTTATCCACTTCCTTCTTAAGCCTGCTGATTTCTGACTCTTGCAGGTTTATCCTCTCCATGGACTTGGCCAGGTCTATTGTCCCTTCTGGTAGTGGCACTGATGTTGCAGAAGGAATGGCTGTCACTGTTGCTGTGCTCAAACCTGCAATTGGCATAGAACTTAATGGGATGCCTTCCATTGTCTTTGCCTTCTCTTTCTCCTTTAGCTGTCTTTCCATCTCTTCTTCCATATCCTTTAACTGAGCATTCTGCTCCATGATTAACTTCAGCATCTCATCCTTTTCCCCTTCCTTTTCTGCAATCTCCTTTGCCTGTGGGTCTTCTGTTGGAGGAAGCTTTAGCTGTTTTCTTAAGGATGCGATGTCAACATTTTTCTTTTTAATCATCTCTTCGGCAGCCTTGATGTTAGCAGGGTCGTAATCGATCTTGAGGACTAGTTCCTCCAACGTCTTGATTCTGTTATCTTTTGCGAAAGATGACATTTTCTCTAGTTTAAGTTAGGTCTGGGCATTGCTCAAAGCTACCCGAAATTTCGATGCAGAAGTTGAGGCGTGAGCCAATGTGTGGAAGACCATCTCCCCAGTTTGCTTGTGTAGATCCATCTGATCTGCAGGATGCACATCCTTTGCTTGGAACTCAAAGGTGGCCCTTTTGTAATCTGATATTACCTTGGAATCTGGCACTTGTGCTTGGAGGTAAGCCATATGCATCCTACCTTTTTCTGTGTCAAATGTTGAAAGAAGCCTATGCTGGGCTGTGGAGGACTTCTTCTGGAACTGAGCATAAGTGTTGCTAGTGAGTGTCTAGTTCTTCTTCTTGATCAAGTCATATTTTTCAAAAATGCCCAACTTGGGCCCAGTCTTGCTTGGCGGGGTGTCTAAGGGAGAATCCATAGATTTTAATACTGTAGTTATTCCCTTATGCTGACTCGAGCCAAAAGGTAGAGTGACTGGCTTGACCCCTGTGGTGGTCACTGTGGTAGCTGGGACTTCCAGTTCTACTGTTGTGCCGGGTGTTGAAACTGTCTTCGTCTTTTTGGAGTGAATTTGGAATTCCTCTTATGACACCTCTGTTACAGGAGGAGATGACTCCTGTCGGGGCCTCTTCTCTTTGACGACCTGAGGTGTGGTAGCGGGTAGCGCACTTGTCAAGGGTGTCCGCTATTCCACTTCAGTTTGTTGTTCCTCGTCAGTCAAAGTATCGGGCTCCCATTCTGTCTGATTTGCAAATTTCTCAATCTCTGGCTTGTGCTCATGAGAATACGGAACGCTCTTATTGTTCACCCTCATTTCAGATATGATCATGTATGGATCATAGTGCCAGGTGAAACTCTTAAAGAATTTCATCTCCTTCAATATTCTGTCAGCTTCCTCACCAGTACCTCTACTATTGCAGATAAAAGAACCTATCTGCCCTTTAATTCTCAATTGTTGTTTCTTTTTTAAGGAAACAAAATGAATATCGTCTGAATTCATTATTTGCCTAATATATTCTAAGGCAAAGATCCTTACCAGCACGTATTGAGGTAGCTTGTATGGTGCCAACTTGCACCCGAAAACTCGGATTTTAGTATAATTCTGGTACAGGTACCAGTCTCCGGTCTTCACATTGTCCGAGAGCTGCAGAATTCTCTAGACTTCTTCATTTATTCGTGGCTCAGGCCTGCCACTCAACATGCTAACCACCGGATGGTAAAACTGATCGATAAAAGATTTGAAGTCGTATTCAGCCGAGTTATGCCTCAGAAGAGAAGTCCAAGCTGTGACTGGCTGGGGCTGACCGTCCGCATCCATCTTCTACATGGAGAAACTGAATTACTCGTCCTGGAAGTATAAGAACATGTATGCAAGTATGGAAGAATATCTGAACATACCCTCTGTGCCGAAATTCACAAATTGTTCGTGAATATTATCGGCCAAGAAAGTGTTGTAATCGAACTGTGTGGTAGGTTGTTCATCGTTTGAGAAAATGGACAGAAAACCCAGGATGGGCTCATCTACCCACTGATCAGAGTAGTAACCAAGCACGACCCACAGGGAAGAGATGATTTGATTTCCTTTGGTAGAGAACATAGAAGAAGGGTATGGGAGATTGGTGGAAGGGAGTGGAGCAGAAGTGGGGAGGAAAAGCTCGAACATATGAGCCCTCTGAGGGAATGTCATTCTCTGATATAGCTAAGTGAGGATTTCTAAACTGAATGGGGACGCAGATTCTGCACGTGTAACTTGCATCATATGGTCAATATCTTCGGGGGTGATGAAGAAACGGACGTCTCCAGATGAAGAAACGATGGCTTTCTAGTTGGGGATGTAATGGGCCTGGAATTTGAGGGCAAACTCGGGGAAATTATGAATCTGGGGAGAGAGATACAGAGGCAAATTGGACTCCCAGAGTCCAATTTCGTCACTCTGGTCCAGGAATACCTCCCGGAGCCATGACTGCAGATCAAAAAAGTTGAAACTGTAGATAGTATCCGCTATCAAATGGTCTTTATCAACCAAGGGAACTTTATCCAGGTCCACCAGAGGAGGAAGAAAAGGATTTTCTTCTTCTTCCGCTTGTCTGGGCTTTGACATCATTTCAACAACTGTACCTGCAAATAAACAATACGTTAGTGGGGTCAACTGGACTGTAGGTGAAGGCGATGTGGAAGCGATGGAGGAAGAAGGTTTCTGGCGTGAGCGATGAATAATGGATACAAAAGGGAAACGATAGCTTTATTCAAAAATGGGTCGGTTGGATGCGGGAAAATGGTCAGCATGACAATGAGCGTATTACCCCGTTATTAATGGACAATGGGCCACTTGGGATGAGATGGCATATGACGTTGGCCAAATCATATGGATGAGTGACATGGAGGAATGTGATTGGAGGTACAATTCGCCGAAGGGGGTTGTTCATGAGTGAAGGGTAAAGGCCTGACAGCAGGGACTGATAGCAGTTATGGGATGGGACTCGACTCAGGAGCAAGTGGGACAAGTGGGCTTAGTTGAGGATGACATCCCAGAGTGATGGAGGCTGTCAGACGGCACAAGGTGAAGAGACTTCCGGACCAATAGGACGATGCTAACTGTAAAATGGGCCCGCTGCAAAGAATATTCTTTCCAGACCCCCCCCCTTTGATTAAAAGCAGAACACTAGGGGGGGTCCGAAATCCGTTATGAGCCATTGATCTGCGCACTTATTTTCTGGCCGCAGATCTTGGCGCGCTCCTTAACACTAATTCCGGACCCCCCCCCCTCCATTAAAGGAAGAACGGTGGGGGGGGTCTGGAATTCAATGTGAACCATCGATTTGAGCACGCTGTTTCAAGTCGTCCAGATCTGCGCCTCAGTTATTACCAATTCCGGACCCCCC
>ML803093.1:146606-167967 GCA_009831015.1 Picea engelmannii
CCGGAATCCAATGTAGGTTGTGGATTTATGTGCTCTGTTCTAGACTGTCTAGATCGGCGCAAACATTATCTCCGATTCCGGAGCCCCCCGCCCCCTCCGTTAAAGGTAGAGTGCAAGGGGGGGTCCGAAATGCTATGTGAGTCGTTGATCTAACCGTCGTGATCTGGGCCATTGGAAAGTGAATGAAGCATAGGTCGGGAGCGGAAAAGTCATGTGTAGGAAAAACTTAGGATTAGTGTTTTCTTAAGGGTTTTTCCAAACTTTGTCTTAGACACCACCAAGGGGACAATATTTCAACTATACTTAGGCAACGGAGACTTGATGTAGCATTTTCTTCAAGTGGGTTTTATTTTGGGCAAGGCAAGCAAAACAATTAATCTACATTCTAACCTACTTTCACCAGACAATTAACCCAGATGAAACTATTGGGTTAAGATATTATACTTCCTAAGGGATATCTGACCAGGATTAGACAGTCTGGTCAGATGCATTCACTAGTTCTAACCTAGGGGCTATCTGACCAGGGTTAGACAGTCTGGTCAGATTTATTCACTTATCCTATTCTAAGGGCTATCTGACCAGGATTAGATGGTCTGATCAGATGCATTCACTAACCTATCAACATTGAAAATTCAAAATAACTTGGTCATGCTTGAAAGGTACGACCAAGTTACTATTATTGCATGGGGCTTTTTGTTCCAATTCTTTTATGCCCTCTTTTCTTTTCTTTTTCTTTTTCTTTTCTTTTGTCTTTTTCCTTTCTTTTTCTTTTTCTTTTCTTTTTTGTCAAATGAAAATCAATTGCCAATAAAAACACTAGATACAGATAGTATCCATAATATCCAAGTCATCATTTGATTTCCATAATTTATGGGGTGATAACACACGCCATGCAGCCTCACAATCTCACTGATGAAAACTCTAGCTATGTCAGGTGCCTGATACGTCATACGCATGGGAATAAAGTGAGAACTCTTCATTAGAGTGTCTACTACTACGAAAATCGAGTCATGTCTCCTCGTCGTCAGTGGAAATCCAACAATAAAATCCATCGAAATAACCTCCCATTTCGATTCTGGAATAGCGTGTGGTTGTAGTAATCTTGTTGGGTGTCTATGTTCAGCCTTTACCCGCTGAAATTCTAGACATCTGGCCACATAGTTGACTATGTCTGCCTTCATTCCCTTCCAAAATAATAAGGGTTTAAGGTCTTTCCTCATCTTCGTGACTCCTAGGTGAGCCATGTAAACTGATCTATGAACCTCACTCAGGATCAACATCCTCAACTTGTCATTCGACGGTACATAAATACGAATTTTAAACCTCAATAAACCATCGCTATCAAATGAAAATCCCTCAAATCGTGGTACCATCATTGTGTTTTGTCCGATAAAACCCTCGACCTCCTTGTACCATTCATCGTCACACTATAAAGTTTGAATCTTTGCAAGTAGATTCATCTGAAGAGGAAGCACCAAAAAGATGTGTGGTCTCTGACTCAATGCATCTGCCACATGCTTCATTGTGCCTTTTATGTAAGTAATCTCAAAGTTGTACTCGCTAAGCAATTCCGACCAACGTTGTTGTCGCACGTTCAGGTCACTTTGCGTAAATATGTGTTGTAGTCCACAATGGTCAGTCCTTCATTCAAATTTTCATCCAATAAGGTAGTGTCTACAAACCTTCAAGGCATATATTATGGCTAATAACTCCAAATCGTGCGTCGCAAAGTTCTCCTCATGCCTTCTCATTTTCCTCGAAATGTAATCAATTACTCGTTCGTCTTGCAACAAGACCCTGCCTAATCCCTCCTTGGATGCGTCAGTGCATACCAAGAATTCCATGTCCATGTCAGGGATCTTTAGTATTAGTGTTGTTGTCAACAATTCCTTGAGCCTCCGAAATGCTTCTGCGCATTTATCGGTCCATATAAACTTCTTGTTCTTCTTCGGAAACTCCATTTTTGGATTTGCTATCTTCAAAAATCCCTTGATGAACCGTCTATAGTATCCTACTAAACCCATGAAGCTACGCACTTCCAAGACATTTGTCGGCACAGGCCATTCCATAATAGCCTCGACCTTTGCTGGATCCATGATGATGCCTTCGTCGGAGATGACATGCCCTAGGTAGTGAATATTCGATTGATAAAATGAGAATTTGGACAACTTCCCAAACAATTGGTGCTCTCGCAAACACTGTAGTACAAAGCACAAGTGCTCATCATGCTCCTATGTTGTCCGAGAGTAGATCAAAATAGCGTCAATGAATACTTGGACGAACTTGTCCAAGTACTCACAAAACATCCCATTCATCAAACTCATAAATACCACTGCGACGTTTGTCAGTCCAAACGGTAAAACAATAAACTCGTAATGTCCAAAACTCATATTAAAGGCGGTCTTAGGGACATCATCCTCCTTGATCCGTAACTGGTGATACCCTGATCGTAAATCGATCTTGGAGAACATTGTTGCGCCCTTCATTTGATCGAATAGATCATCAATCCTTGGCAACAGATATTGATTCTTGTTCGTGGCCTTGTTCAATTGATGGTAGTCAATGCAGAGCCTCCATGACCCATCCTTCTTTCGTATGAAAATAATAGGCGCACCCCACGGGGACATGCTTGGACGTATCAGTCCCAGGTCCAACAACTCCTTCAATTTCATTTTCAACTCTTGTAACCCCGGGGTCGACATCTGATAAGGCGTTCTTGCTATAATTTCGGTCCCTGGTTTCAGGTCTATGGTAAACTCCAACTCCCTCTCCAGTGGCATCCCAGGTAACTCCTATGGAAATATGTTCGCAAACTCCTTCACCACCAGAAGGTGTTCTAGACCTTTCACTACTCCCTTCTCATTTAACGCAAGGATTGCATAAATCTTGCACCCCTTGTGCATATTCTTCCGTAGCTATAAGGAAGAGATGAACCTTAGGGAAACTCCCTGGTTCCATCCTACAATCACACGTTTATGTCCCTCGTCATCAAACAAGCTCAACCATTTTGTCTTACAGTTGAGTATCGCCTCATGCAATTCCAACCAGTCCATACCAATCATGACATCATAAGATCCTAGGATCGTGACGTACATGTCGACCCTGGTGACAAACTCTCCTAGGTTAAGGATACAGCCTATAACCCTTCCTCTAACCTTGTGTTTGGCTCTCGAAGCCATCTCTATGAAGCTAAACTTGTCCTGTTCGATTGCCTTTACCTTAATCCTTTTTAGAGCTACACCAGAAATGAAACTCGGTAGCATCAGGATCTATCAAAATACTAAGGGTCTGGTCAATGATGGTACCCATTGTCTCGAGCACAGTCGACTGATTCTCTTCCTGGTGGTTATTCACCACTGCATGAGTTCGATGGGCCTTGCCCATATCTCCCATGGTAGTGGGTCTGGCTGATCCGGATGCTCTGGTCCTCTCCACAGGGTAGTCGCACTGGTAGTGTGGCTCCCCACACGTCCAACACCCCTTCTTCGGCCTAGTAGTCCTGGTACCTGAAGTAGAAGATGACGGCCCACTGGCTTGGAATCCTAGTCTATTCTGCTAGACAAGTCTAAACTGCTATTGTTGCGGGCGACATTGTTGTTGATGTTGTGGTCCCCGATAAGGTGTCCGCTGCTGAGGCATCGGTCGTCAAGGTGTAGCGAAAGTGGATCCCCTATAGAAGCCATAATATCGCGGCGTATGTTTGGATGGTGTGTGATGTTGCTGTGCTCCAGAGGAAACCTGCCCATCTGGTCTTTCTAGAGTCCTGGTCTGACCCCCGTGGATAAGATCTTCCCCTACTATGAGGGCCTTCTAGACGACATCATGCAAGGTTTAAGGCATCAGAATCTTGACCTTTGCACGTATTCTTCCATTAAGGCTAAACATGAACCTATTGACCTTAAGTTTCTCAGTGTTAAGGTGGGAAGCATACCGGATCATCTCCATAAAATGGGCCTCGTACTCAGGCACTGTACGATTTCCCTGTCATAATGCATTGAACTCATTGAGTTGATGCACAGTGAATTCCTCTGAAATGTACCTCTCTCGGAACCGTTCCTCAAACAGTTCCCATGACATGTCTTCGACGACCATGTTCAACTGCAGTAGGAGCGTCTTCCACCATAGAAGAGCGCTCCCCTTCAGTTGAAATACCACCATGCCAACCTTCATGTTGGAGGTATAATTGCGAAGTGCGAAGCACATCGCCATATTCTCCAACCATGCCTCGGTAGCTGCACTGTCCGGGGTACCAAATAACTCGGGAAATTTGACCTTCTTGAGTTCACAGTGAATGCTACAAGTACCGAATAGAGCACGCGGTGGAACCTTAGCGGGTGTTGGCGCCCTGGCCTCATCTCTGTCCAAACGGCTGATCAGTGCCTTTGACATGCCCTAAAAATATCTTATCATTCCAAATACATCACCAACTGCTATCTTCTCCTATCCTAGAAACTTCTCATCTCCCTAGGGGTTAGACCCCTCAGGCGTGGATGCTACTGGAGGCGTCGCGCCTCCTACCCTAGCTCCCTGTTGTCTGCTTCTGCGACGTCCTCTAACCATGATCACCTGCACGTACACATTGAGTCAACTCGATTAGCAATAATATAATCAAATCATATCAACAAAAGCTGTAGCGATCCCAAGTCGCGGGTTGAACCAACTCTGATACCACATGTAACATCCCATCCGTACGACTCCTATGATGTACAACCGGTAAAAGAACCCTTAATTTTTTCTTTTTGTGTGTGTGTGTAGGAAGGTGATAATGACATTATACTCAACAATGAAAAACGACGACGAACACAATACAAGAAACTCATGCAACGACAACATAACGACCTACCATAAAATCACATCAAGCACTTGGAAGCAATGTATGACATTCAACTGACGGAGAATAAGAATGACCACCTGCCCATCCTACCCTGCAATGGTTAGGACCTCCAGGACACATAATAAATGCTCAAGCCCAGGTTCCCATCGATTTTGACCATTTAAGGTCTCAAGGCTGGTGATTTTTCTGAGGAACAAGGAGGCGTCTACATCCCACCCAAAAACAAAGAAGTCCAATATGGAGAAGCTAAATGAAAACCATCCTAACAACCCCACGCACCCAAAATCAATTACGCCAACAACTAGACCCCTTATAGTGAGAAAACCAAGCACATTAAATGTTTACAAACCAAGTACAAACATTCATTGTAAGGAACAACCACACCCTCAATGGGAAGCGCAAGCTAAAAATGACCTTGTCCTCAACCCAACCATTAATCAAGGATAAATGGTTAGTATCTATGATTAAAAGGGGCGTTAATAACAGATCAGTTGACCAATCTAAATCACAAATAGTCATCAATTGTACTATCATTAAATGTAACTTAAATTGAGCGGGTCTATATCACCATCTGGTCATCCATGTACAATAAAATTTTAACCTTAAGTGAAAGTCAATTTATCAAGTCACTTAAGTCCATAATTACAATCCACATTAGTATTACAACAAGTCTAGCATGCAACTTAGATACACATATCAATAATTACAAGACTAAACTACGGGTTAATACAAGTCTAACTTATAATTTGGTACAAGTCGAACTTGGACACATGGCAAAACACAAGTCTGAAATGTAAGATAAATACAAGTATGATTTGCAAACTAAAAACAAGATGGTACTACGTATGAATTGCCATCTAATTTAATAATTTAAATGTGCATAACGAATTTAACCTTATCCATATATTTCTATCGTTATTAAGGCAATACTATGAAACAATCTCCGTATATACCACAGGTTATACACTAGCAACGATAACCATTATATCAGTTGTCCCTCCAATATGAACTCACACTATCAGCGATAACTAATACATCAACGGTCCATCAATGTAAAAACCTGTCGGCCACTGAATTGCAGCTATTGATTAAAATATAAGGGGTTGTTGTCAAAGGGAGTGTCGTTCAATGAAAAAAATGAAATGTTGTTATGCGGTTAAACAAAATCATATCTACTCTATTCAACGCAAGTTTAAATGTTATTATCAAACGCTAACCCAACAATAGTTATCATTGCCCAGAAATGACAGAAAGTTGTTCAAAACAATGAAGCCAATTAAACTCGTCGTCAGGTAAAAGCAAGGAAAACACATAGGTAGATGTTGTCAACAAAAAATAGAAACACAACCTTCATAAAGGCAGAAAAATTGCCAGCAATAGGGTTAACACAAGTGCAACTAAGGGTGGACTCGCTACTCTAGTTTCATCTGAAAAATCACACTGTCCTTTGACCTTATGGGTTGAAATCACAATACAACACAGTGGAGTAAACGATGCTACCAGGAAGATACAAATTCTGACACCCTTTTAAAATCACCACCTAAAATATGACGCACAGTTAGAGGTAGGTAAGTCCATAATGTGATTCAGCCGGTCTCTCATCAAGGAAAGGCGAGTTGAAAACCCAAGCGGATATAATGAAAAATAGAGTCAATTGTACAGGAAAATCGCAGTTACAAAGGGTTTCACATCAAATCAAGGAAATAATCATAGAGGTAAGGTAAAATATAGTCCGAGAAGAATAAGGTTGGAGTCCCCAAAGGAAAAGCGAGATTAAACCCAAAATCCAACATGTCTGAAATCAAACCAAACTTAATGTAAAACATCGGACATAGGGGTAAAAAAAATGTAGTCAATAAGGAGGTGCTAACTAAAGGGTTCTCGCTGGCTGAGGCAAGTAGAGGAACACTCGTCATCTAAGGAGTCCTTGCTACCCTTTTCATAGACCGGAACGGAATTACTGCAACACTAAACCATATTGAACTGCTACTGTCTTAAAGCTACATGACTTAAAATATAATGAATGATGAAGTGTAGCTCGCTGGGTAACATGGTGAGGTGGGGTATCAACGCCAAGTGCCACACCATGAAAATGCAGAGTATAAATGCCCATAAAACAAAAATAAAATCGTAGAGTAATATTAATACAACCATTACCTAAATACGATTTTGCAAAGGAAATGTTTATACAACCTATACATAAAAACAAATCACAGAGTTACAGTTTAAAATTATCACAAGTTACATTTTTTGAAGTAATCCTTATACATCATTACCTTATTGAACGTAGAGTTAAGGTTTACGATTATCACAATTTACATTCGCTGCAGTATTTATTTATTTTTACATCATTACCCAATCTTAATAGCAGAGGCAATACTATACATTTGTTGCCTAATTACAAACTCAGAGGTAAGATATTTTTTTTCTCCATCCACTACATAATGCCAATAGTAGAAGTGATAAAAACAATTCAATCCAATAAGAACCCAAATGTAGATCGAAGACAATACTTTTTACATCTCGGGATACCAATTATAAAGAAATGATGACAACAGTAAGAGAACGCTAGGGTTATAAGGGTAACTCCTCGAAAGGATAGCAGGCTTCTATCAGTCAAGGTGCCAAAAAATAAACATCAAGGAAGAAAGATAATCCATCTGCAGAGGCCGTACCGAAAGTCGCAAGTCAACAATCAGGAAAGAACAACAACAGAGGTAGGCGGCTGATAGGTTTGCCTTCGCTTCATCATCCTCGCACAGAAAAGGAGGGCGTTGAGATCCATAGGTATTTTGATGCTAAGGCGACGACCGTAGATCAGGATCCTGGCCGACTACTCAGGCAAGGACTGGTGAGCTAAGGACGAAGGCTAAACAACCTCAAGGTCACATTCAACACCAACTAGGTGGTCAAGACATGCGGGTAAACGAAGGCCATGAGAGTCAACAATCGTAGAGCTAGGCTAAGAAAAATTTCGGTCATAGATCTAAACATCCAATCTACTTACATAATGAACATGCAGATCCAATCATAAAAACCTACAACAATCTACCATTCAAACAACAAAGCATATTGTTGCTTGTTCGCCCGCTCTGAATGACTTCCCCGCGCACTCCGTGCAGCTCCCGCTTGCTGACCGTCGAGACTTCATCGGTACCTCCCAACGAATGCTAGGGGTACTCTTCTTCTCCTTTAGCCCCCCGAGCCACAAAGGGGCCACACACACTATCCATAGATTTCGGTTAGTTCCCACCTCGCCTCGCAAGGCTAAGCTACCACTCCTCTCCAAGATGGGTATCCCAACTCCCACAAGTAAATCAGTCAAGTTGATATTTCTGCAGCATAATGTTATGCAAACATAAAATGATCCTTTCTCCTTCTCCTTCTTTCATTATATAGAATTTCCCACTTCCTCTCTTTCCTAAAATCTCATTTAATTAAAGTTTTTAAAATAATTTCCTAAAACTTCTTCTCCGTACAAGTGTCACCCATCCCCTTCATTCCTCTATTATTTAATTTCTTTAATTTCTTTAATTATCTTATTTCCCTCACCCACCTAAAGTTTCTCCTAGAATCACTCCTAGGTGTCCCCAAATTCCCTTACAGGTTTTAAAGGCTTTCCCTATTATGAAATTGCTAATTCAGTTTAAAATTAGAAGGCTTTAATGGTAGATTCTTTACTAAGTTGGCTTTCCGCTTTTTCCCTTAAGTCCCCCTTTTCCCCTTTTTATGTTACCTCTTTTCCCTAGTTCCTAATTTTTTTTATTTTCCCTCTTTCTCCTTTTTAATTAGAACTCAAAAAGGCAGGTGTGGAATTTAACCCCTTTTCCCTTTTATCATTTCATTAATATTTTTTTTTAAATTATCGAAAAGATAAAATAATTAATTCCCCTTTTTACATTTATTACCACAGATTTCATTTTTATGAATAATTTAATTTCTTACTCCCTTCACGTTAGAAGATTTAACAAAGTTCATAATTATTATTTAAGTTGTTTTTATTTTACTTATTATTATTTTATTTTACTTTATTTTTTTATTATTATTAATTTTATTATTTATTTATATATATATATATATATATATATATATATATATATATATATTTTAAAGGTAGACAAAATTTTACCCCTAGTGTAATTTAGACTTAGAACTTAAATTTTGTACTGCGTGACATTTAATTAGGGAAATCGTTTTAAAATACTTAACTCTTTATTCATCCTAAGGCCATCTAGGATCATCCCTCTATCATCAACAACGTGATGTGCCCTTCAGGATGCACTAGGTGCTCACAAGGTGTCGCTTGCCTCATCTGTTCCTTTGAGCGATGTGCCTTTCAGGATGAACTATGTGATGCACCACGTGCTCCAAGGGTGCCACTTTCCATTCTCCATTTTTCTTGCACGACGTGCCCTTTAGGATGCACCACGTGATCCAAGGGTGCCACTCGCCTCTTGACTGACTTGGTAGACATCAATAACCCCTGGAGTTAACACTCCGCCAGGTGAAATTGTGGGAGACTAAGGGCTTCTAAGGAATAATTTCCCCACCTTATTGCGCGCCCCTTAGAATCATCGTGAGCGACTATCGCAGTCTTCCCTCACGGCATCATGGGTCCTCTCGAACTAGGTAATCGTTAACCTACAGTTCGAGCCATGGTGGGAGTGCTAGTAGGTTGTGGCAGGGCTGTTGTCCACACCTCTCCCTCAACATCCCTGGTAGTCGTGCATGACCACTTTATTCCATATGTGAATCTGGTCAGCAAGCTATCATCAGCCTTCATCATCAACAAATCATGTCAGAATGTATCCATATCATATAATCTAATTAGATGCACTAATATCACAGTAAAACAATCAAACCCCAATGGTATCACTCCCCGACTCGATCTGGAGTCCAAGGGGTTCCATCGATGCCTCAGCATCCTCTAGGTCCGTAATCTTGCACACTCAGTAAAACCGAGTCAATAGCGCCTATCTATGTCAAAGAAATAAAACAACATGTCATCAACCCATAACACCTCATAATCAAAATCAAAAGTTTTAATAGCATAGTAATCTGAATCACTTGCGAGCAAGTGTCCTCAAAGAATAAGTTCGCTCGGTGTGCCAGAGCGGGATGTTACTGTTAGACATAAATAGCCTAAGATCCTGTGAATCAAAAATTGGGGGTTCATCAATATCATCAATAGCAATAAATAATCTGAGATCATGATTTGATGATTTTTCTTCATAATGAACTGAATGTGTTCTAGGTTTGTTCCTAGCCTCATCACTTTTCTTCTTATGGCAGTCTTTAACAATATGTCCAGGTCGACCACAATAAAAACAACTCTTTGACTCAGTCCTGTTAGATTGCATACCTTGATTCGGTCTTGGATATTTTCTTCTCTGTGATGAACTGCCTCTCTGCCATCAACTGCCTCTCTATGATGAACTACCTCCTCTGCCTCTTTCTCCTGATCTCCCTCTCGAGGATCTGTTATTTGACCACAGTGCCAAATCTGTATTCTGAGGCTTCAAATTCCCATGCCTCTCTTCCTCTTGCAGAAAAATACCTGTCAGTTCTTCAAACGTAGGAGGTTTCTCCCTTGCTACGAGACATGTTATGAACATATGATAATCTTCTAATATACTATTTAAGGTAGTAGTGACTAGATCAGTGTTGGAAATAATTTCCCCTATATTTACTAGCTTGTCTTTCACCTTTTTAATATGACTCAAAAATGAACTAATAGATTCATTTCCATCCATCTTAATGCCTAGCAATTTAGTTTTCAGGAACAAAATGCAATTTGTGTTGCTAGTTTCATACAATGATTTAAGCGTTGTCCATGTTGCGGCAGAAGTTGTAGCTTTTCTAATATGTGGAACTATGCTATATTTAATAGACATGCACAACAATACCTTTTCCTTGTTTTCGTGGTTCTCCCAATCTTGGATCTGTGTTGTTGTCGCACTTGTAGCAACGTCGAATTTCACTTCAGTTCCTTCACAATGTTCCAGACACCATAGCCTTCCATGAGTGTCTGCATATTGAATTTCTAGTTAATGAAATTCATCCCATCTAACTTGTTGGCTTCGTCGAGGTAGGTCTTTGCCAGTGGATTCTCCATCACTGCAAGATTGTCTTTGCAAGTGAATCACCAAGGATATGCAACTTTTTGTCACTCTGTCTTCAGATACCACTGATCTGTCTCAATCTTTGTTCTCATCTTAAATCATGCATGCATCCACCTTTAAATCATACATGCGTCCATGCATGTACCTTAATATCCAAAATATCCACTTTTTAAAGAAAAAACTTATCCTCACACTTTAATATAAAATATATCCACTATAATAAGTTTTAATATCCCTTTTAAAGTTTATACCTAAAAAAAAATGCACTTTTAAATATCCACCATTTATGATCCACTTTTAAATATCCTTTATATACTTCAAAAAATAATCAAATGCTCCAAATCGTGGCATGCAAAAAAATTTCTCCAAAAAACAAATAATCAAACTCATGCTTCATGAAAAATCACGATTGGCTTCAAACTCCATGCATGAAAAAGTTTGAAATGAATTCCAATCTTCTTCACAAACTCATGTTACCTCCACGCACACCAAAAACTTTCTCACTTCCAGTTATCATCTTTTGAAGAATTAAATTCTTCCTAATATTAGTCTTATCTCATGTTTGTAATTATGTATACAAAACATAACTTCTATGAGAAAACAAACCTTGATTTGATTAAGAAGGACGATTTAGGAAAGATACTCCATGTCATAGAATTGACTTCTCTCCTAACCTTTGTAGAAACAGAGAGGGAATTCCTAGAATTTGCAAATGGGTACTTATTTAACATATGTATTCTTCTTATGGAACAAAAAAACCTCCTAAAATGCCTATAACTTATCACCAAAAGCTTCATTTAAACCCTAATATTAAACTTATGATCAAAAGCTTCATTTAAACCCTAATATTAATGTAGGTGATTTGTCTTTATTCAAGAGGTAGATTGTTATCAAGATTTATGGCTATGACATATAACCACACCAGTTTCATGTTTATATTCCTCCTCGTCCTTTTACTTTAGAATATTATAGGCAAAGACTAGCCACTCACCAAATACATTTTATTTTGAAGAATAAAAATGCATCTTTTAATTAGCCTGTTGAGTTTTCTTCCTTCATAACTAAGAGCATATCAACAATTGACTATGTAAATAAAAAAGTTATCTTCTTTGGGTTTGAAAAAAAATGTATTATGGAAATATGATCCATATCATGTTATATCAAATGAACATAAAGGTGTAGGTCTACCTTCATATCAAGATTATGAAATTGCTTCTATTGAAATGATTTCTAACCAAGATAGATGGGAAGAGGTACAACATATGTTGATTATGCAAAATTATATAGAAAAAAGAAAATATGGAGGTAAATCCAAAATTCAAAACTATAGTGGTATTTGATAAGGATGCTGGAATAATTGATCTAGAATGCATGGATAAAGAGGTAAATAAATCATCAAACACCAGAGAGAATATTATTGATACCTCAAAAAAATATGAAAATGATCCTGAAATAGATTATGAAAAACAATAGGATGTAAAAAGAAGGAAACTTTTAGAAACAACAGAAAATGAAGCAGAAGATATTCAAGAAGATATATCAAGACAAGTTGATTCTTTATTAGAGGAATCCAAACAAAGGAAACTAGAAGAACCACTAGTGATAATGTCTTTTTATCTTACTCCTAAGATGTCTAATTTAAATATCAGATTCCATCACTAGATATCAAGAATTCATCAAATATGAAGACATGTCTTACTAAATTCCTAGTCACTAAATATGGTGTCCTAGCTAGTCCTTAATAACTATTAGGTCATGGGTTTATCAATTCGACGGATTTAGAAAATAACTAATTCTATTTATTGGTTATGCAACCATAAGGAAGAAAACGATCTAGTTTGACAGATTCTAAAACTACTTCAGTAGGGGTCGACCTTAGTCAAATTAATGATGTTGATTTGGTAGAGTGGCATAGACAAACTGATGATATTGTTTCTCAAAGATTGATTCAATCAACTATTAATGTAAGAAAGATAGAAATTGTTGTGACCAATTGTATCAACAACTTAGAAATGAAAAGACGATCAACAGAATCAAAACCAATAAAATCAAAGAATTGGAAAATCAAATTTCATTGATTATTGATGCCAAGAGAAAAACATTGAATTATAAAAGGGTTGTAGATGAGAAGGAGAAGAAAATAAAGAATTTGAAGGCTAAACTAAAAATACCTCATTTTCAGTTTACAAAATCAAAGGAATTGGTAGAAGTTTACCAAGAAAGAGATAAATAATAGTCATAGAATATCTCCCTTAAAGAAAATATTGCAGCTCTCACCAAAGCAATTGTAGGATTGAAATTGGACAAGGATAATCTTAGGGAGAAATATGTGGAAGAGATCAATAAAATTCAACAAAAATTTCAAGCTTATGGTCCTTCATTAGATTCTATGTTTCCTTTTATAACCTTAGTTATAATTGTAGACCATCAAGCAATTGATCAGCAAGAGGAAGTTTATATGAAAAGTCTTGAAGACCAGGTTGAACAAAAGACCTAGAGTATTAATACTCTTTTTGAAGAAAAGGAAAGTCTGAATAAATTGTTAAATGATGCATTGGAACAAGATATTGGTACACAACATTTGGTTGAAGCTAGAAAGATGCTTTGGGATCAAATTTTCCATGTGATGGACTGATTAATAGGTTATTTAGAATTACATCAAGATTGTGAATAGTAATTGTAAAGAATGCTTAGTTAGATATCAACAATCTCTTACTTAAGATTGAAAAGGAAATTCCACGAGAAAAAAACATTATAAAATTTATGAATTACATGTCAGATCAAGATCTACAGGAATATGGAGTCAAAGATATATTAGAATAAGTCACAAATGTCACCAATGTTATAGAGAAAGGAGAATTACTTAAATCCCTTGTGAATAAAATTGATGAAGCCTAATTGTCCATTATAAGGTTTAAAAAACAATTCAAGAAAATCGAGAAATTTGGTTTTCCATCTCCATGGAAATTGATCCTTGGTTGCACTCAAAGGATACTTATACATAGATATTAATTGTCTTCCAAGATGATATGAAGTTTTCTATAGATGAGAATGAAGTGTTCTCAGGGAATACCATTGTAAATGCATTGGGAAAATATTTTACTATCTTATTAATGCTTATTGAATTTCTTATGAGTCATCCTACAAATTTGTTATCAATGATATATGAACTTGAAATATTGTATAAAAAGATGCTCAGATAACCACTTTTAGTAGGTGCAAAATGGAATGATATGCTTAGATTTAAATGTGTCCCTATGAAACTTCAACATGAAATTCTTGTAGAAGAGGAAGAAAATAGTGGAGTGATAATAAATTCATCGCCAAATTTTGTAGGAACGAGAAATGAAGAAAAAAAATCAAAGGGAAGGGGTCCAAAGAGGGAAAAATATTGTTATTAAAGAGTCAATCGTTGGGACTTCTCCTTCTATTAGGAAGATTCAAATTGGTCAAAATATGAAAAACAAGAAGCAATTATTTTAGCTAGAATAATTTGAAGTTAATAATTTTAGTTAAACTTAGTTATTTTGGAAGTTATGCAAAGAACTTATAAAAATAGCCATTGAAGACAATGGTAGGGTCAACATTTTCTAGAGAATCATACACTGCTTTCTAAGAACTGGTTCAGACGAGATTATATGAATTTCTTATATTTTTTACAACATATTATTAATGAATTTGAAGGAATATTCAACATTGATTCTTGTTGGCTATTGTGTTTTGTTTGTGTGTTTTATGTTATAGTTTGTTTGATGTTTAGATTTTCTTTATTTACTATTAGTTAATTACATTATGAGTTAGTCAACATGATATTAACTTTTTATTTGTAACTAGGGGAATCGGTAACAACGGCAGTATCGTACTCATGTGACATGGGGTCGAATCGTGTCGGCTGCCTTATAACCCCTAGGGAGAAAATCACAGCCCAAAAGCATGCCCTCCGAGTAAATCGGGGTGAGAAATTTCCTTGAGACCTCTTTTTACATATTTCCTTCCATTTACAGGGCACTTGCCAATCAGTCTACACCCCTGTGGGCAACATGATATTAACTTTGATACCAATTCATCATTCATTTAATTGATAGTATTCTAACTTAACATAGATGGTTAGTCTGATATTATTAATATTGAAAGGATTTTTAACAAATAATATTTGTTATCAATGAATTGTAGGCCATTGTCAATTTCTCAAAGGTACTTTGAGTTTTACATAGTCTATAGTTTGTGGACTATTCCCCATTTTCTTTGTGTTTCCACATTTATTTCAAGTCAATCAAATCCTAAAGATCCTAGCTAGGATTAGATTAGTTACAATCTTCATTCATTTCATTCATAGTTTCATTTCATTTTAGTTCATAAACACTAATTAAGGCAAGTGGACCATAACTAGAGGGTTCAAAATTTTCAATACAGGAATATTTAATTGGGCCTTTCCGTTGAGAGAACCTATAAGGTTGAAATCACAATTGTAATGAGGAAGCCTAAGTACCAAAAAGAATCCCATTGTATAAAAAGGAATATCACTTCTCTCATTAATCTATATTTGATACATTTTCTTCGTGAGCTTCCTCCCTTGAACTTGATACTATATTTATGATTTACCATAAGAAAAGTATTATAATATTGTGACCCCCCTTTAGGTCGCCAAAAATTCTCCTTGTAAAAAATGTGCAATAAAGGTCTCCCGAGACATCCCTTGCCCCACCACAAAGAGGATGCATCTCTATTGGGTACATCCTCGGGATGTATTGTTCCAGAGCAAGTTATAAGGCCTCCTAAGTGAGGCCATGTTTAAAAGTGTGACATACTATTATTCACAGTCGTTGCCTTATTCCCTCATTATTGTTTGCCTACTCAATATTGCGCTGCATGAGTGGCCTACATACGAGTATAACCAATTTAATTCTTGAGATGGCCTAGAAACCCAAGAACACCATGACTTGGTGGAACAGAGGGTAACCTGAGGGCATCCCAAGGATGTACCTAGTAGAGATGCATACTCTTTGTGGAGGGGCCAGCGTGTAAAATGGTTTACACAATCCATCTCTCCTTCCTTTATTTATAAGTGAGAGATTTGATGATGTTGGTTCTCAAAGTGACTTCAACTTGAAAACACAAAATGTATGGTAAAAAAACCTTTCCCAATCAATTATTTAACCACTAAGAAATCCTTATTATTAACTATGGAAACCTATTGAAAAGAAAAAATACACCTATATCGATATCTTATTCATATTCATTTTATTCTATAATTGTGATATCTTAAACAACATCTATAGAAATAACATATAACTAAACAATTAAATAACTAAAACATGGAGTAATAACTTAGATGACACAATTTACTTAATCGTGTATAATCCAATCAAATTAATACTAATAACATGAATTTATAGTAAAAAGAAACACAATAGTCAAAAAGAAAACGGACTACAAAGGAGATATTATAATTATATTCAAAGTTATGAAACCAAATGGAAGACTAAAAACATATTAAATACTATACATAAAAATCTAACCTAATTTTCTTATCACGACACCCCAAATACTATAATATACCAGATATAAAATGTATGCAAAACTGAAATAAAATGATAGTAATGGAAGAATAACAACAATATAACCAGAGCATTCACCACAATAACACTGAAATGATATAAGAATAACAACATAAATAACACTTTGAATCTGAAATCAATGTTCATGGGCCTCTTCGAGGGGGCAACCTCTAGTTGAGTAGAGCTCTATTACAATAATATCCAAGATAGGGTTTTCATACCCTCGACTCCTATTTGTACTAAAAAGAAGCATCTAGAGGAAGATCCTTCTAGAAGTGGAAGATTCTATTAGGTCTTCTTACATCCGCCTTATTCTATTTTATTGAAAGGACTTATTAATATTGACCTTTATTACATCTGAATATATTGTTATACCTATGTGTCCTCAAGGCTTGAGATGAAGAAATTGTTGCAGAATGGTACTTGGTTCCCAAGTGGCGTCTGCTGGAGTTCTATCTTTCCACTATAATACCACTTCCTTGATGGTTCTCTAACATAGGCGACGCTCATGCTGGTCCAAAACTGCTTCTGGATGTAGCCAAATGGATCCTTCTTCAACTAACTCTGGAAGGTTGGTTTGAATTTGGAGCTTAGCTCCAATCACCTTCTTTAAGCATGAAACATGAAAAACAGGATGTAGCTTCGAATTGCTAGGAAAAGATAACTCATAAGTGACTTGTCCCACATGCTTGAGTACTGTATAAGGACCATAAAATTTGGGCGCTAGCTTCTGACAATGCTCAGCCTTGAGGGAAGTTTTCTTGTAAGGTTGCAGTCAAAGAAACACCTAATCCCCTTCCACAAATTGACGTTCAGAGATACCTTGATCTGCTTGTTGCTTCATTCGATTCTATGCCATGACCAAATTCTCTTTGAGTGTATGGAGAATAGCCTCTCGAACTGTAAGTGTTAGGTCAACCACCTATACCTTCAAGGCACCCGGTAAGTATGAGAGAACTGAAGGTGGATTCTATCCATATACCGCTTCAAAAGGAGTCATGCGTGTAGTTGTATGGTATGAAGTGTTGTACCACCATTCAGCTAGGGGTAATCATTGTGCCCACTGGTTTTTCTTTTTCGAGGAAAAACACCTCAAATATGTTTCCAAACAATTGTTGACAACTTCCGTTTGTCCATCATTCAGGGTATGATAAGTTGTTCTAAGATGCAATTCGGTGCCTTGTATCTTGAACAGTTCTTGCCAAAAATTGCTTGTGAAAGTTGGGTCGCGATCAGAAACAATAGAGTGTGGCATGCCATGAAGCCTGAAGACCTGATCCATGAATATTTGAGCCACTGTGGATGTTGTAAACGGGTGTTGAAGGGTGCAGAAATGAGCATACTTGGAAAGGCGATCAACAACCACCATGATAACAAATTTATTTCCCGATTTGGGTAAACTGGTAATAAAATCCATAGAGATATCCTTCCAAATAGCAGGTGGAATCGGGAGTGGTTGTAGTGTGCCTAGCGATTTTCCTGTTTCTCCCTTGTTGCATTGACACATATCACATTCAGCTACAAAATTATGAATTTCCTGTTTCATACCATCCCAGAAAAATGAACGTTTGACCCTGTTATAGGTTTTTGTGAACCTGGAGTGCCCTGCTATGGGTGTAGCGTGAAGCTAAGAAAGTACCATGGATTTAAGCTTTGATTATTTACATAAATACAAATGGCCTTTGTATCAAAGTTCCTCATGGAGCCAAGAGTACCCTTGGGAAGTTGGAGCCTTGGAGTTCAATTGGTGGATCAACTGCGAACTTTTGGGATCTTGTAACCATTCCTGGTGAATGGCTTGGAACCAATCTGGTACAATGAATGAAAGAGAAAAAAGGGATCCTTCGTCTTCATATTTTTGGGAAAGTGCATCCGCAACCACATTGTCTTTTCCTTTCTTACAAATGATCTCATAATCATATCCAAAGAGTTTAGTCACCCATTTTTGTTGTTCTAGGGAGGAAATGCATTGTTCCAGAAAATACTTGAGGCTTTGATGGTCTATCTTAGTTTGGAAACATTGCCCCAATAGATAAGGACACCACAGATCCACAGCATTCAGAATAGCTAACATTTCCTTTTCATAGATGGATTTTCGCATATTTATTTCAGATAGTTTCTTGTTGGTAAAGGCCAAAGGTCGACCCTCTTGTATAAGGGAAACACCAATTCCTTTCCCTAAGTCATCACATTCCAGCAAAAAAGTATTTGTGAAATTGGGAAGAGCGAGGACTGGAGTGGTGCACATGGCCATATTCAAGGTCTAAAAAGCTTGACGGTAGCTGGAATCCAAGTGAAAGAGTTCTTTTTGAGGAGAGCAGTGAGAGGTGTTGCAATCTTCCCATAATTCTTAACAAACTTGTGATAATACCTTGGTAAGCCTAGAAATCCATGCAAGCTCTTAAGAGTCTTTGGGTGAGGCAATTCTTGCATAGCTTCAATCTTTTTAGGATCCACCCTGACACCATCTTTTCCAACCAGATTACCCAAGTATTCTACTTCTGAGGTGCCAAAAGTACATTTAGACTGTTTCAGGAAAAGTTGGTGCTAAGAGACTAGATGGAGAACTCGATCCACATGAGAAATATGGTATGTCCAAGTTTTTCTATAGATGAGGACATCATCAAAGAAAACTAAGACAAAATGGGGGATAAAAGGATGAAATACATGATTCATGAGGCTTTGGGAGGTGGAGGGGGCATGACCAAAACCTCATAGTGGCCCTCATGAGTTCTAAAGGAATCCTTGGGATTGTCTACCTCGTTCATACATATCTGGTGGTAGCCCAAGCGAAGATCCAGTTTAGTGAAGAATTGAGTGCCACTCAATTCATCTAGGAGGTCATCAATGATACAAATGGGGAATTTTTCTTTGATGGTAAGTTTGTTGAGGGCACAGAAGTCAGGACACATTCACCAAGAACTTTCTTTATTCAGAACCATGACCACAGGATACGAGTAGGGGCTCATACTAGGGCGGATAACACCTGGATTAAGGAGTTCCTGGACCATTTTCTCAATTTCATTTTTTTGGGAAAATGGGTGACGATATGGATCGATATTGGGAGGAAGGCTTCTGGGTACAAGGGGAATGGAATCATCATGAACATCATGGGAAGGAGGGAGGCCTTAGGGATTGGAAAAGACCAATTGATGTTTAAAAAGGATATCGTGGAGGTCTTGCGCTACCGAGGGTATCTTTGTTGCTTGTATGGCATGGAGTTGGGCGATAACACCAGAATGACCCTTTTTGAGCATATTTTCCATGCGATGGGAACTAATGATGTCAGGTGAACTGGTGGTGATTCCTTGGAAATTATATTGGTGGCCCTCCTAGTCGAATTGCATGGTTAAGTCTTTAAAATCCATGAGGATGGGACCCAAAGTCCTTAGCCAGTCTACACCCAACACAATGTCACAACCTCCCATGTCTATAGAAAACATATGGGATTTCATGTGGTAGTCACCAATTTGGAGACACAGATTTTCACAACACCCTCCACATTTCATGGAACCACCATTGGCAATCATGATTTGGAATTTATTGACAGCATGGATGTAGCAATGAGTTTCTTGGGCAATGCGGTGATGAATAAAATTATGGGTGTTGCCACTATCAACCAGAATGATGACCTTCTGATGCTTGATCTAACCAATTATATTGAGGGTTTGGGGAGTGGAGAAGCCAATGAGAGCATTGAGGGAAATGATTAGTTCTACTTCAAGAGGGTCCGAGGGAGGGGTTATGTCAGTGGATTCAAGTCACTCAGACACAGGGGGAGTTTCTTCATCTTCTTCTAAAATATCCTCGGAGATGGCCATAAAAAGATTTTGTTCTTTACACTTGTGGCCCAAGAAATATTTTTCATCACAATTATAAGAAAGGCCTTTGAGTTGTTGTTTATCCATTTCATCCCTAGTCAATTTTTGGATCTTTAGTCGAACAAAGGGAGTAGTGGGATTTACTAGTTTAGTGTGAGGGATAAAGGAGGGTTTGTAGTTTTGAGAAGCTAAAACTTGTTGTGCTTCTTTATCTATTTTGGTAGCCTCCATCCAACTCTCAGGCCAAGCCATGAGGACATGGGCCTGAATTTCATCCTTAAGGTTGCTGATAAAACACTCTCAGAAAAAGGCATCACATGTGCCCTCTGTTCTAAAATCCAGGCGCTTAAAGGAAGCTATAAAGTCTTCCATTGTTCCTAATTGTTTCATCTTTTTCAAATGGTCCAAATGGTTGGTGTCAGTGTCAAAGTGTTCATAAATCTCTACCACAAAGTGTGTCAAAGCAATATACCCTTGACGAGAAGTTTTTCTCCATTGCCACCATTGCCCACGTTCTTGATCTAGATGGAGAACACCATAACGGAGTTTGGCCAATTCATCTGTAATGTCATATAAAGAGAAGTAATGTTCCATTTGTGATCCAGGTGGATATCGGTGGCCACCCACCTTTTCCAAATGGCTCAAAACAGTTTTTTGGCCATTTTGGCAATTTACTATTTTTAGCAGGTTTTAACTTCCGGGGCCATTTTGAGGGCCTAAATGAAGTTTTTTTGATATCGAGGTTCTCAATGATAGCCAAAGGCATGATTGAGGCCCCAAAATGAATCTCCTCGATGATACCTTTCCAACGAGCTATCATACGCCTAAAACGGAGATCGTATGCAAAAGTTACGACCTCGGGAAGTTGATGCACTAACTTACCAAAACGGGGCCCACATGACTTTTGGCGCTTCATCTCCTAGGGTTAGGTTTTTGGATGTCTAGGACTTTTGGCATTCCCATCTATTATAAAAAGGCCTTCCGAGCCTCATTGTAATCATCTTCTCATGGATGCGAGTAGCCGTC
>ML803093.1:173581-200683 GCA_009831015.1 Picea engelmannii
TACTACAACACTAAGTGCTTTTGGAATTGAGCATATATAGTGCGCAGCTATCTTTGAAACAAAAGACTTCCCTGGGTTGATAATTTATGTTTCACTTGGTTGTTTGAAATTAATTAAGCAATTATAGTGACCAACAATATGAATGATGGTTTTTATACTAGCACAGTCGCTAACTCGCCGCTAGTGAACATTGAAAGGCTTACGACTGGTAAAACTCTCATGTAGTTAAAAAAAAAACTTAATTAGCACAGTAAAAACGCCAGGCCCACGAAAATCCATAGTGCAGATTAATCATTCAAACGTGGCTTGCACAGATATTAATCGATGTTAATCATCTAAACGTGGCAATCATATGGCCTTACATTAATTTCTTAATATGATTAAGTAAATGTGAAAAAGTAAACAGGTAAACAGATGCATTCATAAATGTAAGGAAGTTATGAATAATAAATCACATTCATTGATTTAGGAGGATGACTAAGAATATGTCTGCATATTCAATTGTTAACCATCAGATTAGGATTTTAGATTAAAATACCATTAATTATTCCCATTTCCAATAGGTGTATGCCTTTCGGCATAATAAATGAGTACATGTATTTCATAAAAGATCGTTCTTTATGAATTAAAATGGGTGGAGAACGTGACAATATTATTTGTTTAATATATGTGGACTCTTTAGTAAAAGGTTTTAAGAAATATATTATATATATATTTTGGGGATTTAAATATTTTACTTAAATGTTTTGGGGTTTAACTTTGGAATACCATTATTTTTTTATAGTAAAAAGGCTTGGTTTTATAAGGAGTAGTTTGGATTATTTTTGTGCTAATGGAGAAAGTGCAGAGTTCTAAGTTTGAGGTGGAGAAATTCAGCGACAAGAATAGATTTGAATTGTGGAATCTTAAGATACAGGATCTTCTTGTACAACAATGAAACATCAACAATGGTGATGGCTGAGTCATTGTAAAGAAAAGAAAAATGTATTTACTTTGGAGTTTGAAAATTTATTGATTGCATGAAAATGGACATACATTTGAAGACTTGGATAAGCATGCATACCCCTAGTTTATCAAGTCACCTATGAAAAGTATAGACATAGATTTAGGTATATTGAATATGTGGGGGGGCATGTATGTTGGGCTAACCTTGACTCGATGAAAGAGTTAATGAGTTAAATCTGGTTTTTATGTCAAAGTAGGTGGTTTTTCGGGTCCATGTTTTTTGGGTATCCAATGGTATTATGTCCATGGATTGCATGTAATGAAGTCTATAAAAGGCTTGGTGAACTCCATTGTAAATGGGCCTAGAGGTAAGCAGTGAAGGATTACTTGGCCGACTTGACCGGATTTGGTCAAGGGAATGTTCATGTTAAGGTGGAGCATTGAGACTCCAATGTAAAGTCCCTGGAGGTGAGCAACAAAGGTTCACTTGGGTTGACTTGGAGGGATTTGGTCAAAGTTGTTCGAATGAAAAGTTTCAGATGGAGTAGTGTGTCCAAGTTATAAATTTGGGTGTTTACAAAGGTTGATGTGTTGGCAGGTCAATCAAGTATTTGAGAATATATGATGAATCCAGGTTCATATCCATGGAACTTGGAGAGTATTGCAAGGTAGTTGGGATCGAATGGGCATGTTCAATAATGGCAAGTTGCACCAATAGTTGTGGAAAAAAATGGTTGTTCTATCTGGTAACTCAATCACCATCGGTTGCAAAAGACTAGAAGATTCCATAGGAGGTATGAACAAGTCATCTGGTAATTACTCAAATGTGAAAGTATTCGGTAGTGATGCTTATGTTTTTTATCAACGTTCTAAGTAGGACCTAGATCAAACATGTAGATCTTTGATATGGTGATGGTGTTAATGGATGAAAAATGTGGGATCCTACTTCCCACAAAATCATCATGGACATATATGCAGTGTTTGATAAATCTCCTTTTATAAAATCAAACATAGTAAAAGATGAAAGGTTGAAAGCATGACTGGTAGTAGAACGGTATTCATAAGGTATTGATTTCCATGAAAGTTTCTCACCAATTGTTAAAATATTTTTTCTATTCATGTTGTGTTAGCACTAGTTGTGATAGTACAACTAGATGCTAAAACTATTTCACATGGAGTTTTTTGGATAAGGGGATGTATATGGAACAACCAGAACGGTTAGTTGAGAATCACAACAGAAGATTTGTTTACAAACTCAAAAATCATTGTATGGGTAGAATCATGTCATGAAAATGGTACAAGATGTTTGATTCCTTCATGGTGAGCCAAATTTTACATGAAGCGAGTATAACCATTATGTTTATGGTATATTCATTATCTTGGTCTTATATGTTATGCTTGTTGCAAGCACAAGCATGGTTGAGATCAACAGGTTGGCTCAATTGGTTAGGATGTTTGTTATGAAAGATCTGGGAGTAGAAAAATAAATATTTGGCATGGAGATACACAAAGACAAGAAGTATGGTAAGCTTGGTAATCACAACAGAAGTATGTGGTGAAGATACTCATGAAATTCATTATGAATAATGTGAAACCGGTAAAATCCTTTTGGATTTACATTGTAAGTTCTCTTCAGGTTTATTTCCTAACTGATGAAGAAGAAAAGGGTTATATGTCTTGAGTATTATATGCTAGTAGGAAGTTTGATAATTGCGATAGGAAAATGGTCAGCATTTCACATGCAGTTTGTGTTGTCAGTAGACACATGGAAAAACTAGGTGAAGGGCATGGAAATGGGTGCTTCAAGCACAAAAGCACAAGGATCACCTACAATAGTTGTAGTGATTTAGTCTGTGGTTATGATTCATGAGATTTGGATGAGAGGATTTCTACCTCAGGTTATGTCTTGAAAGAATGCAAGGATATATTAGGTGACTATGGACAAGTACATGATGTGGTGTTCCATGGTGGTCAAAGTGTTGTGCATTTGTAACATTCCAACATATAAAAATGGACAAGTGTATCATTTTATAAGGCATGTTACTGATGGAGGAAGAATGGTCCATACTAGAGGGAATCGAGAAGACATGTTCAAGTAACAATATTTTCAGAGAAGTTGTGGATCTATGATGGTGTTTGGCTTCTCTTGGCTTGCACAAAAAGTGATGAATTAATTAAGGGCACGATATATTAGGAAACGTTTTGTCAAGGTGGAGATTGTTGGAAAATATGCCAATGAATTTTCCATGCAGTCACATGCACATGCATGCAACTATATTAGGAATGTACATACATGCACTCTTTTGTGAAAAAAATTGTTTAACTGGTGGAACAAATTATAATAAATTAGTGTAATTGTTTGAGAGATGTTATATATACGAGCATACCCATAGAGGTGAGAGTACAATGTTTGTAGAGTGTGAGAAAAACACAATATATTGGAGTACAGTGTGTCTGTAAGGAGAGGATGGTTGTATGCATGTGCTGGCTATTGTAATTCTCCCTTGATAATAAGAATATCAACTATCGTTGCCTCTGGTTTTTCCCAACATTGGGTCTCCACATAAATCAATGCTTCAATTGTGTGATTGTTCGTGTGTTGTGTTTGGTTTGATTTTCTTAGTTTTATGCTCTTCTTTTCTTCCACTCGCTAAACGGTTCAGGGTCCCATCCCCATCCATTTATAGGTCACATCATGGAAGATCGTTGAATAAATGAGTGAGGCAATGCTAAACTCTACGACAATAATGATGGTTTGAGGAATTGATCATTCTGCATGAATGTGAATTGATATTCAAAAATAGTATTTTTATCATTTCTAAATATCTTGAAACTGAAGTTGGAAACATTGCTTTTTAAGGCTGGTGAGCTCCACCAAACTTTCCTTAGTTTAGATTATGTTAATGGTGTCAAACTAAAGGGTGATCCATAAAACAATACACCTATACATATGGATGATAGACTATGTTAATGGTGTCAAACTAAAGGGTGATCCATAAAATAGTACACCTAGACATATGGATGATAAGAGAGAGGAGATGGTATATTGGTAAATGTTATTCCAAGATGAAGGAGGTAAGATATCGTACAATGGTAGAAGGTGTTTGAAAATGTCACAAGATAGGAATTGTCTCTCTCACACACACACACCCACCCAGTGTAACATCCACATTTTCAGACCCCAAATTAGCGATGTGTATTGTAAATGTGATGTATCGTCGAGAGCTAAGTGATGTAATATGTAAGTGATGTATATTGAAAATTATCTCCAGTTTTAGATGGAAACAAATGGATATTTGGAGGCTTAGTTTCCAAAAGAGAGGGAAGGGGTCCAAGGGGGGAGAGTTTACCCATGTCTATTAAACCTAAACCATTTCTTTCTAAATCATCCATACTATGAACCTTCCATTTACTGGTTGAGTGTTCTAGATCCCAATCATTGAATTCATGTAAGAGCGTAGCTATGAGAAATCACATCCCATAGTTATTGAGAGCATGGAAGTTGAGTAAAATCATCTTGGGGAAGAGTGAAATTCAAGCAAGCAAGAGGAAGAGAGGAAAATTTGTATAGGTAGAGAGAGAAGAAATCATTATTCACATTTTTGCATGGAGAACATTTTTTACATGCACATTGGAGTGTTTAATCTTGAAGGTAGCTATTGTGGGCATTTTTAGCAGTTGTTTGGACTTTTAATTTCATAGAAAAAGAGGTTGTGCACCTGTGAACAATATTCTATGTGAAAATGGTTAAGAGTTCAAAAAACATTGTGTTGTTGTATGAATTTCCTTTGGAAACTGTAGAATTCATGGGGTCCCAGTAGAGAGATTTATTTTCCAACCTATACTAAAGGCCTTGTAAGAGAGTAGGAAATATTGAGGGACTCTGAGCAGTGAAGGGGAATCCCATCCCTTGGGTTGTGTAGGTTGTGGGGAAGGGAGCTGGTGGAGTACTGGAATTAGCTATGGGAAATTGACTATTGAGAGGAGGAAATTATCCATCCTTAATGACTACCATGTATTGTGGATTCATAGCCCCGAATCAGAGGTGACTTGTTGTTGAGAAATAGAACAAAAATTCTACAATTGGGAGGAATGTTCGTCCTTTGCAACGGGTTTCATATTTTATAATATACGTGGTATTATTTGTTGTGCTTATGTATGTTAAATGTTGATATAGTTGTTGTGTATTTTACTCTGAGATATTTTGGTTATTACTGCATGTTGTGCATAGAAAAATGCAGACAAATATCTAGTTAGGTTGTTGAATGAGTTTAGTTGTTGATGTGTATGTTTAAGTACTTGCATTTATGACTTTAACTAGTATGGATAGTTGCATGAGCTTGAATGTCATGTTGTTTGTCATTCCATATTTAAATGTATATGTTAATCAATTTTAGTAGTAACGGTAATGTGATTCCGGTGCAAGGCTATGATCATCGCGTACATTGGCAAATAATTGTCATGCACAATACAAGTCTGTTGCGCACATGGTTTTCTTCAGTGAGGGCATGACATTAATGTTAGTTAGCATGATGTAGTCGCACATTGGGAAATAATTGTTGCACATAGTATAAGGCATATGGTGCACACGGTTGGTCTCAAAGGGGGCTTGGAACAGTTATAGTTTGGTATCAAAAATTTTATTGGGTTGATTTAGTAGTGGCGTGAACTAGCTTGGGGTTAGGGGTATGTTACAGAGTGGGATAAGAGGTTTTTGGTTCAAAATTGAGATTTTATGGGCCAACAATGAGCATGAAGTTGGTAAATTCATTATATCAACATTTGAGTTGTGCTTAATTTGGGGAAAACAGTAGAGTATGAGTGAAATCCCTGAATTTCTAAGCAATTCAAGCTGGAACTGCAATCAGAATGGTTTTTATGGAGGCGTCGTTTTGACTTCCAAGTGACTAAATTGGCTTAGGAAGCTGAGTCAGGCATTTTCATGATGGTCGTGATGGTCATGAGAAAGAATTATGGAAAAAATCAACTAAGCAATGAAAGGGCTTACATGCACTAAGTATTGGTGTTGCGAGGTGTAGGTCTTGTGGTGCATGCGAGAGATTGGTGTGCAATTTGTGCACATTGCATATTGGCACTACACATTACAAAATATGGTGTGAGACATAAAATGTGTGTGCACTAAATATGGGTGAACAATGCAAAATTTGTGCGTGATGAATATTGGTGCATGGTATAAAAGTGGTGCGCAACATAAAAATTGTGTGCACTAAATATGGGTGCGCAATGCAAAAGTTGTGCATACTGAATATCGATGTGTAGTGTAAAATTTGTGCATAATGAATATTTGTACGTAGTGTAAAAGTTGTGTGTATTGGATATTCGTGTGCAGTGCAGAAGTTGTGTGCACTAGATATTGGTGCGTGATAAAAATATTGTGCACACTAGATATCGGTGCGTACTGTGTGTGCTAAATAGTGGCATTGCACATGTAAAACTTGTGTGTGTTGAATATTTGTACATAATAGAGAACTAGTGCATGTGTGAGCTTTGAAAAGGAAGAATAAAATGAGGAAAGGGGAATGAAAATCGTCGAAGAAAGGTGCATATTGATTTGGCAGTTTGTTACTGTGGTAAATTGATGATTTTCCATGAAAGGTTTATAATTTTGAAGGTCACAAAACTTGTAGCACAATTTTGAAGACCTAAACGACATTTTTAGGTAGTCAAAAATCACGAGAAGAAGGTGTACCTTGGTACACCATATCTTTGCAACTAAAACAAAAGAACTTGAAAAGAGATTCCAATGAGCTATTCCAGGTGAAAAACAGAGCTCATACAAGAAAGTTATGGTTGAAACTATAGAGGGTATAGTTTCAACACTAATTTACTTCTAGAGGGAATAACTCCTTTCTCGGAGGTCCGTTTGGGGCACACGAGTAGTATATGGAAATCTTATTGACTATAGAAAACAATTGTAGAGACAGATTGAGAATCTGAGTATATAAAATTGTGCATGAATAAAAATAAGATATTTATAGAATGTATGGTGTTGTGATAGACACTACAACCCTCCATTTTCCATTTGATCTTTCTTACCTCCCTAGAAAATGGAACCCCTTATCTTTTGAGCCTAAGAGAAATCCTCATAAGTCTCCCTCTCCACCTAAGATACTTAGAAAAATCATGTTTTTTACTTGAAAAAAATCATCAAGACTTAGTGTTGAAATCCAAACTTGAAATCGACAAAAAATCTTCTAACTTCTATGAACAATTTGAAGGAGTTTCTTCTAACTTCTATGAATAGTTCAGATGAGTTACTTTCTTCTGCCCCAATATGAAATCACAAGATTTAGAGGAAACTTCTTCGATGTGTTCACAGTATGATCCAGGTGGATATAGGTGGTCACCTACCTATTCCATTGGCTCGAAAAACAATTTTCCACCTTGACAGTTTTTCAATAGTTTTTCGGGTCCCAAACTTCTAGGGCTATTTTGAGGCCCTAAACGACGTTTGTTTGGGATTTAGAGTTCAATATAATTCCAATCACAGTAGCTTGGGTAAATTGGAATGTTCTCTTATTGACTAGACCTTTCCAATGATGTATTGAGCAACCAAAAAAAAGATTGTATGCAAAAGTTATGCCCCTCTAAGGTTGTCGTAACAACTACCCCCATTAGGGCCCACAAACCTTTTGGTTTTTCATATTTCGGTGTTAGGGTTTTGGATTTTCTTAATGTTAAAAAGGAATTTGGAGCATCATTGTAAGAATCATATTCATATTCTTGCGAATGAGCGTAGTCATCACATCTCTTCTCAGATATAAGATGCCACCATTCTAGTGATTTCATTCACTTTGTATTTTTACAGTTCTGTAAATTTCGCTCATTAATAGAAATTGTGTATTATTGTATCTTTGTGTTTACTGAAATATTTTTGTGTATCTTGCAATATCTCTTTATATTTCATTTTTATATCTCTGCCTTCATTTTGTTCTATAAAATAATATGGATCAATGGTATCAGAGTAGGCTTCTCTTGATTGGTTTTTCAGTGCATGTCCCCGACGAGGTCCGAGTATAGCAAGTTGGGTATCGATCTTGTCTATATTAAGTAAAATATCTATCACACACCCAAGAAACCCTCCATGGTGGAAGAAAATAAAAATGATAGAGAAGAAGATCATATTAATCCGTTGCTCGAGCAAGCTCTGATGCGACAGAGGGACGAAAGGATGCAGAATTTTCCCACATCCTTCAACCCCTGACGATAACAACAGGTGTATCTTCATCAAGAAGCCACTTTGGAGGAACTTCCCCTTTGAAGGTACAAGTGAATTTTGATATTCTCGTATTTGAAGGTCATATCAATGCAGATGCCCTAAAAAAATGGTTAAATATGCTAAAAGGTTATTTCTTTGTTCCCAATTTTTTCGACAAGGAAAATACCACCTTCACACTCCTTAAGGATCTCCCCCATGTCAAACATTGGTTGGAAACTTACTTGGAGAAAAGTTCCATAGAGGAGTCTGGAATATATGGGGTTGAGACCATTTGGTATTTTTTTGTGGATGTAGTCAATTAACAGTATTACCCTATAACTATGATGACCAGTACATGAGATGTACCACACTGCTGAAAGAGAGGGACCAAACATTGTTGGAGTTCACAAATAACTTCCATACCTTGTGCACCAAGTTGGGTATCAAAGACTCTAAGTGACATCTGGTTCTGAAATACCGTGGGGCTCTGCATAGGTACATCCAAACCATGGTTTTGGTGTTTCTTCATGTGGTGATGTTGGGTTTGGGTTTTCTTCAATATCCATGTTAATTAAGTATGTTGCAGTTTAGTAAGGGAAAATTAAATTTTAATTTATTTTTTATAAGTTAAATAAATTATGAAGTTAAAAAAATAGAATTCAATTAAAATAATTGAATGGAACCAATTGATGATCACGTTAGAATAGTGATGAATACCCTCCTTCTCTCCTAAGGACTCTGCAACCTCTCGGTCTAGGATCGGTCAAGAAACTGAGTCTGATTGACTCTTTGGCCCTGAAGAACCTCAAATCCACTTAACATGCCCTCTTTCCCTTAAAGCATGAGTTATATGGAACTCATGACTTTCTCCTTAATGCCTTTTAGCTTCAACTTGTTTAGACGCTAACTCTCCTGGTTAAGCCCCTCCCTTTATGTGAGTAAGGCAGTGACTAGTCGCCTAATCAAAAGGTGTGTCACAACTATGCATATCGGGCCTTTACATGCGAGTCACTCGCACTCTCCCGCCTTCCGAAATCCCAAAAAGAGCCTAACGCATGCTATCCCCGTTATTCCCCTTCTCTATGATTCTGGTCCAATCTTTTGAGCACTTCGTGATTTCACGTTGCTTGATTTTGTGTCTCATGTGTTCACACTTCACGAGTCATCTCCCTAGATGTTCAATGGTCCAGATCTCTTCTCGAACCGATGACTCAGATCAAATATTAGCAGTTTTGGGTTTCATGAGTTCCCCAAACTCTTACCTCTAATTTCCTGAGTTGCAAAGTCCCAACAAAACCATATCTACTGTTCAAATCCCTCCTTCGATCAACGACTGTGATATTTTCACGATTTCGCGATTCACAACTTTGGAGTCTCATTGTCTTCGTTCTCTTGATAGCTGAAATTGTGATGGCGTTGGATCAATGGTCCAGATATCCCCTTTGATCAACGACTCAGATCATGTCGTAATTTCGTATTTCGTGAGTTCTCACGAATCAACCTTTGACTCCTTCGAGTCACGAGTCAGGGAAATGTTGATCTCTCACCATGTGTCCTCCTTAAAAACAAATGGTCTCGATGATTTAAGAACGATCAACGACTGCGATATTTTCATGAATTCACACTTCGTGAATCCTCATAACTCTTCTCTTTGACCTTTCCACTCTACGAGTCAACAAAATGTTGATCTCTCGCCACGTGTCCTGTCATGATGGAAGGTTTCGATGATATCATAATTTCGTGACCTTGTTCCTCCTTTGTATGTTCAAATATTTAATGTTAGTGCACTTTACCTTGATTATACAACTACGATCCGTTTTTGCTCAGATCGAACGGTCCATATCTTCCCTCTGAGCTAAATCTTTCTTCAGACTTAGAAGATTTTTGAAAGGATTTAAAGGCTTTGACCTTTATCCTTCCTACGAGTCCATTTCTTGGATATCGTTTTCACTTCTTGGAAAGTTCTACTCCTCCTGAGCTTGAACTCTCCAAAGATTTTGATCTCCCAATAACTTTTTTCTTTTCTGAGAAATTCAGATGGTCCAGATCTTCCCTGGACGTTGATCTTGTTTGGACGTTGATAGGATGGTCGAGATATTCCCTCTAAGCTAATGATTTCTTTAGACTTAGAATATTTTCTAAAGGATTCAAAGGATTTGACCTTTATCCTTCCTATGAGTCCATTTCTTGGATCTCGTTCGTGCTTCTTGGAAAGTGCTACTCCTCTTGTGCTTTATCTCTCCAAATATTTCGATCTCCCAAGCACTTCTTGATTTTATGGAAAATTCGTCAGACTCAGAGCCAAAGGTTCTTGAAAATAATCCTTTCTCACCTTCTGAGCATTCTTCCTCTCTCTCCTTCGACTTCTTTACAGAGTCACTTCGACTCTTCATCAGAGTCCAAGTCTGTGCACTCTTTGCAACAGATCTTTACACAAGATTCAAGTTCTTGCGATGACTATGCACTCTTTGTGGTAGTCACTTTATACTTCTTGCAAATAAAGTCTTACTCTATTTCTTCTGAGCTTTACGAGTCGAAACAGACCATGCGAATGCACTCTTTGAGGATTATGTGCACACCTTGCACCGACTCATGAATAAAATCTATTTTTAATATTTATACAAGCATTTCAAAGCTACATGCAGTTGTAGAAATATGCATTCATTCTTGAAAAGACTAATGACAAAAATAGGGAAAATGTAAACAATATTCAAACCATACGTTGGATCAATTTTCCTTTGTTATCTTCATTCAAAATCAAGAAAATGGTTACAACTAAAATCAAAGAAACAACTACTATTCGCAAATTCCTACTTTCTCATCATTCTTGTAACCCCCCTTTTGGGCATAGAAAATCTCTCTTTATACAAAAGAAAACAACTAACTACTATCTAATTACGTTTACATCGAGACTAGGGTTAATCTCTCAGGTCATGCGTACTCATTTTGTCCATGTGTGTGATCTTTCCTCTTTTTTTTTCTTTCAACTTTGAAATATTATAGTAACGGCCAACGTTCGAGACTCTGGATTGGCTCTCAGGCGTTGAGTTGTCATTCCAAGTGTACATGCTAATGATGCTCCTGCATCACACATTCTAGTAGTTGTTTGTAAATATCTCCTCAATTTCCACTCCTTAATTTGGTCAATCACCTTTAAAACATGCATCACAGTTTGTTGGTGAAATGGACTTATCACAACTTTAAAAAAAAAAACAAGGAGGAATGTGCACAAATTCCTAGAGCATGAAGACATTCTTAGGAATGTGCATTCGTTATTAGGAATGCATGTATGTGTTCTTAGGAATGCACATGGGTTCTTTTACCATCATATTTGTGTGAGGTCCCAAGAGTAAAATTATTCTAGAGGTGTCAATGGAGAACAATGTTTTCCATCATGCTTGGAAGTGGTATACTTCAACCTTTGAAAAATATCCTAGATAATGATATTGGATATGACATATGATGTTCAATGATTTAAAATTTCATGGTTTCATTTATTATATAAGAAACATATGGTGAATAGGTTTCCAATGATGGAGTAGAAGTATTCTATATGTGAAAGTTGCATTCTTCAAAAACAACAAACAATGTTTTTTGGTAGGAAGATCATGGAGGACCAAGGAACCTCTTGCACGGATACATTAAAATATATGTGTCCCAATGAAAACACTTTGTATTGGTAAGTGTGGGTGTTTCAATACCTTTATTGATAATTTAAATTCAAGAACATGGGTATTTTTCCTTAGAGAAACTAGAATGTTTTATTTTTTTCAAGTATTTTAAAGTTACCATAGAGAAACATAGTGGTTTTTTTCCTTCTCTAATATTTTTTTTCATTTCTATGTAAATATCTAAAAGACACAAAATACAATTAGGTCAAGAGATTTCAATTTTTGGGGGGTATAGGTTGTAGCTACTTTAATTTACTTGGTAAATAAATGTCATACAAAGAGTGTAAAGGGAATGATTTCACAAGAGGCTTAGAGTGAAATAAATCCAAGTGTGGTTCATATTAGGGTGTTTGGATACATTCCTTAGTCTCATGTTCCCAAAGAGAAGTGGAAAAAACTTGATGATAAAGGTGAAACGTGTATTTCTTTTGCTAGAGTAGGGAGATAAAGTGTTATAAGTTCTTTAATATAATAACAAGGAAAGTGTTATTCAAAAATGATGTATTCAAACATGGTGTAATCTTTAATGAAGGGGGAGTGTGGTTGTGGAAATAATATGTAAAGAAAGAAAACCAAATAACCATGGAAATGGATCCATAAGAAGATGACATCTCTCCTCTTTCCACAAATTCTAGTAACATATTGAAAGTTTGAGTGGTAGTTAAGTTTTGTTGTTTAAAACTTGTTCATAAAGTCTAAGTGCAAGTCCCACATCAATTCCAAGTCATATAAGAAAGGTAAAGAATTTTACAAAAAATTATCAAAAGACTAACAATAAAGACAATATTTATAATTTTCCACTAGTTTCTTATGTTCAAGTTGACCCAATGTTTTATGAATAGATGCAATCAAGACTATAGTTTAGCATGATGGAATGGATACCAAAATTGATATAATATAAAGAAATGAAAAACTGAAACTAGTTGATCTCCCTTGAGGAAATGATGTCACAAGAGTCAAATCAATTTTTCAAATGAAGCATAGGGAAAACGGATTAGTTGAAAGGTATAGGATAGATTGGTAGCAAAGGATCATTCACAACAACCATGTATATATTACAATGAAAACTTTTCTACCATTGCAAGATTAGATACAATAAGAACTATTTTGGTATTAAGAACTCAATTTAAGTGGAGAAGTTTCTATTTAGATGTCAAGTAAACACTTTGTTGGCATGTTTTACAGGAATCATGTGCTTGACATTGATGGAAAGAACAACAACGAGCCAAACCTCGAGAGCCTAGAAGACGATAAATCTCAGAAGAGATAGTGGTCCGGAAGTGCAGACGAGGTCCTAGAGACAGACTCGCAAGAGGAGCAAAGGTTGAGACCCGTGAACACTTATAAAACCTTCTAAGTCAGAGAGATCATAATCTTAGGAGGAAGAACGACAGTGGTCCTTGGATCATTGATCCAAAGGACCAACAATCGTCATATTGAATTAATGGAAGGACAAGATAAGCAAGGGTTGATATCCGATATCTCGATCACCCGAATTTGTGTCAGTTGTCAGATCGAAATAAATGGGAGGATATGATAAACAAATATGGAGACTTGTTGGATTTAATCCAAGGAAAATTTTCATTGCAGACAGATAGAGCCATTGATATAATATATTGATCAACGAACGAAATTTGTTTCGGGTCTAAATATGTGAGGAAGTTACACTCCAGAGAAATCACTTCAAGAGTTTTAGTTTGAGATTTGAAATACCCAAATCCCGGAGAGCGAGAGAGACGAAATAAATTGTCGATCGTCGGATCATCCGAAGAAGATTGAAGTCATCAGATCGTCTGAAGAATATCTCAAGCATCATATCATCCAAAGTGGATTTGGGTCGTCTGATCCAGAGCGTTAGTTTGAGATTTGAAATCCCCCAAGTCCAGAGAGAGGGAAAGCCTATATAAATCCTCGGCCGTCAAACCATCCGAAGTAAATTTCATCCGTTAGATCATTCTAAAGTGGAAGGATAGGGTAAGTTAGAATAAGGGTGCACTAATCTCAACAAATCATAATTGGGCTCTCAGATCTACGGTCGACAGGGCATATTGGACCCCCCCCCCCGACCTTTTTTTCTTTAATCGGGGTGGGGGGTCTGAGTTGGTGGTATTTTCCATGTGGGACCCTCATACGTGTCACATTCGTGTTAACTCAGACCCCCCTCCCTCATTACCATTTACCTCCTAACCCTCCCCTCTGAGTAAACCACCAAACAACTCATACATACCACCATTGCGCTCTGACATCACACTCCACTACCCACTACACATCACACTCCACTACCGTGCTCTGCCTCCACACTCCACTACTCTACCTACACATCTCACCGATGTCAGCAGACCACCTTAGCAAGGAAATGTGGCAGACCATGTCAACAATGACACAATTCATCCAATCTGAAAGACCACTTCGGGTGTATTCTAAACCATTGGTCATAGTATAGTGGAAGGATAGTGTAAGTTTGAGAAGTTGAAATCCTGAAGTTTCGAAGGGAGAAGTTCCAAGAACCGTCCATCTCAATGTTTAATTAAGTCCTAGCCGTCAGATTGAATAATGAAAGGATGAGTGTAAGTATCAAATCTGACCATTGATTTGTTTTCGTGAAATAAACCGTTGATCGAGAAAGGGACCGCAAAACCATTTATCTATTTGAAAGGTCAAATTCCTAAAGTGAACAAGGACCGTTGATCTGAGAGGGACACACGTCAATGGATTTTCAACTCCGGAAGTTTGACATATGGGAAAAGAGAGGTCTGAGATTTGAAACTCCCAGAGCCCGGATCACGAAGTAAATCTCAGTCGTTGATTTAGGAAGGGAAATATGATCCGCAAAATTGAGTGGACAGATTTGAACTGTCATTTCATGAGCACCATCAAGATCATGAGATCGACGGTCCCATGTCATTGCAGGGCCAAAACATGCTCATGTCTTAATTTTTCGTGGTCGCGCCCACAATCACATGGTCACATGATAGCATATCCCATGGTCACATTTGCGGAAGATAGGGGAAGCAGCTAACGTTGTCAGGCTTCACCTCAGAGTATAATCCAACGGTGTTGATCAATCTGAATCTGATCGAAGGGTTGTTGTTTCATCTCATGATTTCTTGATCAATTACGATTGAGTTGGACTAACTAAAACATTGTTCCTGAGAGGCTGAATCATTGTTCATGAGCGTTGGAATCATGGCTCTTGTGCGTTTTGATATTCCCGACATTGAGCATTAGAGATGTAGAGCGTAACGGATGATTTGAGCATGAATAAACGAAATATGCCAAGACAGAGGAAGGTTTTTGTTTCTTGGTAAAACAAGTTGAACTGTATGTAATCAAGTAGAGAGCATGAACAACGTGTGAGAGATGCGGAGATGAAGAACACAAGATGGACAGAGCAGAAATGGTGAAAACAACAGACTGTACGAGAACCTAAGAGCATGAGAAAAACAAAGGAAGAGCAAATGGAAAGAAACAAAAAGTGTAGCCGAGAATGAACAGATAGAACCAGACCAGAATTGCAGAACAAAGAAGAATTGGTAAACGTTAAAATGTATGTATTATTGTAAATTATTATTCAAGCAAAGTTTTAGAAAAAAGGTGGTAGGGTGGTGTTAGGGAGGACTATTTTCCTCGGAGTTTCAAGTGGGTTCTTAAACATAGGGAGTTATAGCTTCCATCTAATTGCGGCAAGGAAAACCAGGGTGGTAGGATGGTGCAAGGGAGAACCATTGTTCTCTTTTATACAGGTTGGTTCCTGTGTGACTGGAAGTTGGTGCTCCCATCTAGTTGGTGTTGAAACACTCAAGGAGTTGGTGCTTCCTTCTAGTGGGTGCTAGAGAAACCAGAGAGTTGGTGCTCTCAACAAGTTGCAACTTGCTAAAGAAGAGGTTGTAGCCTCATTTTGAATTGGTGCTCAAAGAAATATGATGTACAAAACTTAAAAGACTGCTTATCATTCCAAGAAGAAGAGGGTTTCTCCCTTTATGTGTTTCCTCATGAATATTTGTCTCTTTGTATATCATGTGTGTGATTGATGTTTATTATTCTATTGTTCATGACTTGCATAATCTTGATGATCACTTGAATAAGGTTAGTAACATTTTAATAGGCATTAAATTGTTTAAGAACAATAACAACTGATTCACCCCCTGCTCTCAGTTGTCTTAGTATTTCCAACACACTTTTGAATGGTTTCATGGACGAGGAGATGTTTGTGGAACACCCAATAGGTTATGAAATTACATATAAAAACCACGACCTATAACTTGAATAAGGATATTTGTAGACTTAAGAAAGCTCCAAGGGCATGGGATGGAAGAATGGATGAGTACCTTCATAAAAATGCGCTATTTCATTGGCATGGAGTAAGTTAATTGAATGTTGATTTTTGTTTTCACAATAATTGATGTAATGGATTTACTTGAGAAATTTAAAATGAAAAATTGTAACTTCCAATTAGCACACGTGTGATCTTTGGTGAGAAACTAATTAACAATAATTGATCTTTAAGGGTGCATGCTATGGTCAACTATGAGACTATTCTTTAGTGATTTTATAGGAAAATAACACACCACATAGACTTATTTAACTATTGATAAATAAAGAATGAAACTACAACAATAAAGACACACAATGAGCACTATAAACATAATATTTGCACTAGAAAACTTGACATGTGAAAACTAAAAAAAATACAAAGGACTATGACTTTCTTCTTATTCAAATTAGAGTACAAGGGAAAATACACAAATGGTTACACTCGTCGTAGAGATATGGGAAATTATGTTATAATTCCCTACATTATTCTTTTTCTCCTTTGCTTTGTTATGTCTCTACTCCTCTTGGGAGGTACTATGATATGGAACATCAAATCCCTACAATAAGATTTGAACCATTTCCCCTCTTTTTAACTAGGGTTTTAAACTCGTTTGAATTATTTTTTATTATTATCAAAGTACTTATATAAGTGTCTAATATATTCTCATACTTTACTAACTCCACAAGGGTGAGTCATGGTAAGATGATGGAGGTAGAATACTTATCTTTAAAGTTAAATGTCCATAGACGATCGAGCTAAAAACCAAGAGCATGTAATAATATGAATTTGCACGAGACTTATTATCCCAAGAAAGCAGGTGAGTTATTTATCTCTGTCCAAGAGTGGAATGTATCTAATTTATGTTCATTAGATACATTCAGCTGAAAACTCGTACAATGATTTCATAGTCTTCTCTTGAAATTTAGAGGGTGATATATACAGTAGGTCAAGGACCATTGCTGTTGGAGCATTGTATGGAGCCAATTGCTTCTTGTAATTTCTCTGACCAGGAGTTCCCGCATTCCAAGGATTTTATTTCCTCATAGCTGCTTAGATTTGGCCGAGCTACCATTCCTTCTAACATAGATTATCGCAGGTCATCGCCGGAATTGGAAGTAGAATTTGGTTTATTAATACTAAGTCCGGGAATTGGAAGTAGAATTTGGTTTATTCATATATATGTATATATCTATATATGTCTTATAATTATTTTATTTTATGCCGTTCAAGATTTATTGAGTGGACCGAATTTATACGATTACATGAAAATGTGTGTTTCATCCACTGGTTCAACGAATCTGTGATGAAAGCGCATCCATCACGGGCCTATATTTATATGGCCTTTTGCATTTACCATATCGACAATGACCATGTGTTTTGGTGACTTAATATCCACACTTGTAAGAAGCTATTTTTCTTTATTATTTTAAGGCTTAAAGAATTGTCACATACTTGACTTGAAACCATTTTTTCGTACTTGCACAAAAAAAAAAGGGATGTATCATTACGGTTTCAAACTCACGAGGTTAAGAGGTTCACACAATCGTGTTAAATTTGAGTTAAAACATTGGAAATAAAAAAGTTATTTGACAGAATAGTGATATTATTAAAATATTAATATATTTAAATTAAAAAATTATGATTATATAATTCAATTTAGGATAAGAAAAAATTAATATATAATAAATAGATTATTAATTTCTATTTAAAAGATTAATATCTTTTATTTAATTATAATTAATTTAAGTAAAAAATTAATATTACTACAATTAATTTGTTATTATATTTATAAATTAGAGTTGGTTTGAGTGGATGGTAACAATTATCATCAATAAATAGCAATAGAAAATAATCAAATATTTATTTTTATAAAATTAATATATACAAGTTGTGCAACAAATCTATTAATAGGCATGATTAAGTCATACTTATAAACTCACAAGCACACAATTCTTAAAGATATGGATTTTCTATAGTGTAGCAAACATTATAATGGTTGAGTTCCATCCCCTTTAATCTCTAGATCACTAGATGTAAGGTCATTGAAGCAATGAGTGGGGTAATGCTCACTAGACGTCAGACGATTGAAGCAATGAGTGGGGTAATGCTCACTAGACGTAAGGTCATTGAAGCAATGAGTGGGGTAATGCTCACTAGTGACATTTAAATTAGGATTTATTGAGCAAGGTCATTTTGAATGTTGAAAATCAATTAAAATTGGTGAACTTTTTCTTGTTTCTCTTTTTGCTACCAACAAATGTCGACTAAGTGACATTAACTTGTTAATTGACATTTAATATGTCTTTTAATCGACATCAAGTGCTCATAAACATTTTTTAAGTTGTCAATTTCGCTAATGTCGATTAATTGTTGAATAATGGGAAGTTGTTGTGGACTAATTAGTAGTTTATACTTTCGACATGTATATATATTTTTTGTTCCTTTTAAAAGATAGTCATACAAAAGAAAATAACCCTATTTTTTTTTAAAGAGTTAGGATTAGGTAACATAATAACCCTATTTTTTTAAAGAGTTAGGATTCTGTGACATAATAATACACGTAAATTTTTCTACGCATAATCAAAATTTTATTTCCTTAAAATTTGTAAATGTTGGACAATTGGTTCAGATAGTTAGTTCGGACAGTTGGTTGTCACTGATGTCAACCCTTGGCGATGTATAGATATGTTGTAAAGTTGATTGATATGAATGAGATCGATGGTGAGTTATTTGGGTGCAGTTGATTAAGTCCGGTAGCATATTCTGGTAGCCCCAAAGGTGTGGTTAAGGTACCCGAGATTGTATGAGGAATAATGACATGAAGATCAACAAATTTGTAGGTGAGACTATCATAGATGGATAGTATAGGTTGTGTTATTTCCAGTGATATGTGGTACGTCACATGGTTCCTCACGGTTTAGGAGATATGGCTTAGTGAAGTTGGAGAACCCTTTTGAGTTATCCAGAAGCCCCTAGAAAGTCAAAGAAGTCAATTATTCTAGAAGCTCCTAGAAGAATTTTACTAGTCAAATTGGTTGTAGCTAGGAGTTAACCATGGGTAAAGTTACATTGCAATAAGAAGTTAATTAAATAATAAAGTGGTTACAACAAGAATTTAGTTGAGGGTAAAGAAGTTATAATTTGACTAATTAAAGAAAGTGGTTTTGTTCTAAAAGATGGATAAAGGGGTAAAATAGTTACAAAGAAACTTCTAGAGGAAGGCACTTGGAAAGTATAAGTAGGAGAGCAAGGGAATCATATTTTCACCTATTGAACTTACTTCAATATATGTTTTGTGAAAGGTTATTTGCAGTTATAATTGACAAATCTGAGATTGTGCGAAGTTGAGGAAGCGAACAAAGTTTGACGGAAAAGTTTTGAGCTGCAAAGGGAAAGGGTTTATGAAAAACCCTAGTTACTGAAATCTTTGTAGGTCAGCCTACATGTGTCTCGCAAGGCATCCTCATGGGTCAACTAGTGTGAAAAAAGAGAGGAATGATTGGCCCTTGACCAAGTTTTGAGGATTCTTGGTCATGTTTGACTTAATTTTGGGACTTCGATAGGCTGTCGAAAGCGGAGCGCAAGACGAAGTAGAGATTGTGGGATCTCGGCCCCTTTTAGGACCCTTTTTAGGTTTTGGGATTATGTAACGGGTATGGCGATGTTGGCCCGTGGGTTTACCCATGTTTAGGCCTAGTTTGTGATGTATAAATAGAAGTCTAGGTGATGTAAAGAGGGGCATCTATGAGATATCAATGAGCAATTGCAAGTTGTGCTATATGCTAAGGAGGAGCATATTTGTGTGATATTGGGCTAAGTGCTAAGTATGGATTGTATATGCTTTGTGCATACTGGGTGAGACTTGCAGAGCTGAGTGCAAGTGGTTGTAATAGACTATGGAAGGCTTTGTGTTGTAATGCAAGGAAGGAGGATCTAGCAAGGTGCACAGATCTCCTGTCCTCTGTGGAGTGAAACTTGCATGCTCTGTGCCTGTAAGAATATTGACCCAAGATAATAAACAAGAGAAGAGTTGGTGGGCGTATCCCCGGGGTGGGGGTGAACCACGTACATGTTGTGTCGCTTTGCTTTATGCGATGTATTGATGTGTCCATATGCTTTCCTGCTTAGTTCTTTAACATAGATGAATGATAGATGGATATGTTAATTCTATGTACTTAATAGTATGGATGGATGTTAGATATGACTTATATACATGTGCTTAGTGTTGAATCTATTAATATCTAATCTGTTTCGTCATGCTAAGTGCTGCTAGATGCCAAATCTGGTTGAACACTGCGTTGTGTTGTAATTAGGGTTTACTGTGTTGTAACTAAGAACTGAATATTGATGAATGTTAACTCTTGAGTGCTCTATTAAGTGATTAGAATCACAGATATGTGCCCTAGCTAAGGTTGTAGACATTGGAGTCTTGCAACCACCATTGCCTCTACCTCGAGTGAGACTTCATCTGCTTCGCAAGTGTTGCCAAAAGGGACAGTAGTTAGGCTTTTGTTGGTGCTCTGTTGCAGCGTTGAACCCTGGGTCTACCCCTGTGCCAACAAATGGTTCCGTTGTCGGTACCTGAAACTGTGATTGTTGGGAACCGAGGAAAAATAATCTTTGTGCAAAGTCCTGACCTAAAATTGTGAAATCTCTGTGCGTATATCTGTCACTCTAGTGCACAGTATTCTACTTGATTTGTGAAGCTCTGTGCTAAAGAAAGAAGTCTGATCTGAAGAAAAGAGGTAAGATTTGAACGCTTTGTTCTCTGATAAAGGTAAGAATAGTAAACAATTTTAAGATCTGAACGTTTTATGATCTGATAAAGGTAAGAATAGTGAAAAGTTTTAGATGTGGAAGCTTTGTGCTCTACTGAAGATAAGATTAGTGGAAATTTGTGTTTCTAAAGTATGGATCTAGGTATGTTTGATAAGATTTATCCTAGCTTGAAAACTAGGGCACTGATAGAAGAAATAAGATTTGATATGAATAGATCTTGTAAGAATAGTGAAAGATATGTTATACCTATGCATAGGAAGAATGTTTGGACTAATGAATGGATGCAAGACCCTAGAAAGAATCTGTTGCAGGCTAGCTACCATGATCCTAGTGCGCAGTTCGGGAGAGGTTGGGGATAATTTAAAAGAAGGAGAGGATTAACCCTTTGTTACATTTGTAGAAGACTGGCACATTTGGCTAAGGAATTCCCTGGTGGAAGACCTATTTTCCTCTATTGCAAAGCTCTGGACCATGAAGTATTGGATTTCCCTAGAATGATTGCTAAGGTTGAAAGAATGAATATGAACCAAGAAAACCCTAAGGCAGATCCAGAAAATGAGATTATGACAGAACCCGAGAAAGAATCCGAGAAAGTATTGCTACAGATGAAAGAAACCATAAATGACCACCGACATGTTAGTTTATCAGAGGTCTTTAAAGAAAAATATTACATTGAAGAAAGAATATGAGACTTCGACGTTGACTGTGTTCTAGATGATGAAACACAGATGAATATCATGATAGAAAGAACTTGGAAACTTTTAGGGGAGCCTTCTATGACTCTTTTATTGGGAGGAATAAGATCATTTAGAGGAACATTGATAACCCTATGTTGAAGACTTACCAGGATATCTATGAGTTCTCATGGAACTTCGAAAGAGGAAGAAGTTGAAGTTGTTAAATTTATTGATAACAATGCTCCATTTGCTATGTTACTAAGGACACCTTGGATTGAAAAAGATCAGGCCATAAGGAAAGAAGAAGAAGTCATAGAACAAAAGAAGCAAGAGTTGAAATATTTTATGACTAGGAGGATCACACACTTGATTGAAGAACAAGAGAACCACGTGAAGCTATTTCAAACCAGAGATGTGGTTGTCAAAGATGGACGAACATTAGAAGACCCACAAAAGACTGAAGTACCTATTCCATATACAGATGAAGTATTACCCTTGATTTATAGGAAATAATCTCAACAACGTGAAGTTAATCTACCGAAAGAAGATAAGAATCGGAATGCAAAGAGGAATTTTGACACGAAACTCACTAGAAAGAACGCTAGAAAACTAAGTAAGAAGAGAGCTAAGATTGAAAAGTTACATAAGGTTCCCCAGGGAACTTCGTAGAAGGAAAATTTACAAAATTAAAGCTTCACCAGAATATCAGAACAACATCACATGGCACTTTGCCATGGCGAAGCAATATAGTTGTTGGAACAGTATACTGTTCGACCAACGACCCAAACGGATAGAAAGACATTTATGGTCAGAAATTTCACCACCAGACCGTTGGGACCACACCACAACGGACATAACCAAGTTAATGAAGGCTTCTCGCCCATTGCAAGAGATCTGTTGTCTAGTTATCTATTTATCCCATCATTCCACGCAACGAGAACACTTTTTCCAATTGTGACTATCAAATCTCACCACATAGTTGATTTCTCACAAGTAACCATTGTGTTAGTACCATCTATGTCGTTGCATTGAATAGTTACTCTTCGAGCCTGAGATATTCAACCATGAGTGTATGTCTAGAGAAATTAACGCAGTCGAAGAGTCCGTGAAAGAAGTTCTCATCGACCTCATGAATGAGAGAGTCATGTCTAAAAGAGTGATGTCTGTAGGTGTACAATCATCTTTGACGAGAGGAGTGAAAGCCTCTCCATCGACTACTCGTGGAGCCGGACCATCCTGACCATCAATGGAAAAGAGAACTAAACACAGAGATGACCTAGCCAATGTGAAGCTGATCTCAACCATATTGTCGGATTACATCCCACCTCTGGCTGGGGCAGTGAGTCGAGATAACATGCCAAGAGAATTCGAGTACACCATGGTCACTACGTACCTCCCAAAGGGGATACATGCAGTTCGAGCACAGTAGGATAAGATCACAGTGTTGAAGTTCAGTGACTTCAACCTCAGAGATTGCAAAAAATACAATATACTTGCCCCGTATAAATACCTGACCATGAGGAATGGGAAGAAATCAAATATAATCCCTGAGCCGTGGATGATGAACCTTGCGCAATCCACTTTGTTAAATGTCATGTAAATCCCACACTTCGAAAGGCACCACGAAGTCAATGTCTGTGTGAAGTTATTGCTTTCATATTACCATGGAGGCTACTTATGGCTAGACCATTGTATCATGGTTGACCCGACATTGATTAATAGGATCACAGGCTTGAGTATGCAAGGAACCGACCCACGGGATTTTTATCTAGGGAAAGCCACAGATCGTGCACTAGCACAGAATATCAAGGATACATATGGCGATGTTGAAAAGGGAATGTGAGGCTACAAGGTAGCCTCCATCTAGAATGGCACAGTGTGCCTTGCCTGTCAGTTAATTGTAGGAAAGTTAGTAAGGAAGAACAGACCTACACAAGTCACAGGCTTTGTTTTTGACCTCGCAGGAAAGTGCATAGAAGGTTTACAGATGAACTGGGTGAAGTACCTAGTGAATCAACTGGAGCTAGATTGTCATGAAGCACAGGATCAGGGCTACGAGTTCCACTTTAGCTGGCTCTTGATCCTTATCACCTTTCTTTCCTGGGAGATGATGAAAGGTGCGACCTTCCTGGATATTGAATCGTTTGAGCCGGTTTATGTGAATTTTTCTACACTTTGGTACTCAAGTTATATGAATAAACAGTGGTAGTCGAATGTTGTTTTTCATACATACTACCTTCAGCTGAAGAGATCCATAGAAGATGAACCTCACATGACTCCGAACACCCTACAGAAATTTCGACCTATGATGAAGTTCTGTGCAGATCAACACTTCATCTACCTTAGCATGAGTCGATGAACATAAGGAGTAGTTGCAGTCATACTACAAGATCATGAAAGAGGACCTTGAGGAGATCACTAAGGACTGGTTGACAGACCTCCTTATTCTAGCAGACCCTGCAGAGATGTCTGACCGTGACAACCTAGAAACCGTGCAAGATACACCCGGACCCAACAAAACAAATAATACCTAAGAGGTACAAGACCTAAGAAGTGCCTAAAGAAAGACTGCTTCAGTATCACCTGACCGACGGGGTGACGAGGAAGAAATAAATGGCATAGGAGCTGAACAAAAACAAGGCAAAGTAACACCGCCCAGAGAAGAGATCGATCCCTTGAAGAAGAGGAAAGTTTCTCCCCCGAAACCGTCTTCCCAGAAGAAATAAAGAGCCACTATGACCAAGATGAAGAATGTGCTTACCACTGATGAATTTGACTTCATCATAGAAACCCTCAATTAAGCTTCACTGGAAATCGTGGAGAAACAAGAAGCTAAGCAAGAGGAAATGTATGATAGACTTAAGGTCAAGTTCAGAGGGGTACCAAAGGCCCTTTAGTCCAGTCGCATAATGTCCATTGTGCCCCTACCATAGGGAGAACCATAGTTGGGAGATGAGCCATCCCAACCCCATCGATTAGCTAATGCAGTCGAATCTCGGCTTCGTTGTGCACAAGAGGAAACAACACAAGCCACCCAAACCTTGAAGAAAGTACAAGGAGAAATCATGGAACAACGTAGAGTTGCAGAATAGGAGAAGATTGCTCTCCAGGCTAAGTTTGAAGAGGAGAAAGAAAAAATACAACAAGAAAAAGACCAATTGCTTGAAAAACAACTCAAAGTGAAAGAAGTAGTAAACAGAGCACTCCGCTCTGTGACAGGCTTAGAGCTATAGGTTGAAGACCGAGTCACGCATTAAATAGAGTATCTCACAGAAGTTGTCCAACAAATACAGCAACGAATAACATATTTAGAGCACTGCACCGTACCTGACACCCTACAGGATGTAAGGGATCAAAGGGAAGCAACTTCTCGAAGCACAGTTGAAAGAATAAAATTCCTTTCCCTAGAATGCAAGAAATTGAGTGATCACAGTGCCCACATGTATGAAAAACTCATTGAGAATCTAGAATTCAAGGCACTGGAGTCACAACTCCAGGAAGCGAAGTATCAAGCAGAGACAATACAGGCACAATTGAAGCCCCTATTAGCTATGGAAAGAATGAAGCGATCCCAAGAGAAGTGCACTGTCTAGCAGCAAGTCCACACTATTCAGAGAAGAGTTATGGAAGTAACTCAGAGGCTCCAACCTGTATAGGATGAGGCTTACCAACTGTTCACAAAAATTGAAGGTCGAGGAGTGGAACTGGAGAAAGTTGTCACTACAGTTGAACAATGCCTAGAGGAACCTGTCAATGAAGCAGTCATAGAAGAGTTCATTGAATAGGAGGCCATAGCACAACAACAATTCGAAGAAACTCGATCCAAGCTCGAGGATTTTGAATCAAAATTAATCATATCAGAGTGCCTCGAGATGAGTCACAGGTGAATGTTGGTTTCTTATTGGCCCTTGACCAAGTTTTGAGGATTCTTGGTCATGTTTGAATTAATTTTGGGACTTCGATAGGCTTTCGAAAGAAGAGTGCAAGCCAAATTAGAGAGCACGGGATCTCAACCCCTTTTAGGGCCCTTTTTTGGATTTGGTATTATGTAACAGGTATGAGGATGTCGGCCCATGGGTTTACCCATGTTTAGGCCGATTTTGTAATGTATAAATAGAAGTCTAGGCGATGTAAAGAAGGGCATCTATGTGATGTCGATGAGCAGTTGAAAGTTGTGATAAGTGCTAAGGAGGAGCATATCTATGTGATATTGGGATAAGTGCTAAGTATGGATTGTAGATTCTTTGTGCATATCGGGTGGGACTTGCAGATATGAGTGCAAGTGGTTGTAACAGACTATGGAAGGCTTTGTGTTGTAACACAAGGAAGGAGGATCTAACAAGGTGCGCAGATCTCTTGTCCTCTACGGAGTGGAACTTGGATGCTCTATGCCTATAAGAAGCTTGACCCAAGATAATAAATAAGAGAAGAGTTGGTGGACGTAGCCCTAAGGTGGGGGTGAACCACGTACATACTATGTTGTTTTTCTTTGTTCAATCTATTGATGTGTTTATATGCTTTTCTAGTTAGTGCTTTAACATAGATAGATGATAGATGGACATGTTAATGCTATGTTCTTAATAGTATGGATGGATGTTAGATCAGACTTATATACATCTTCTTAGTATTGAATCTGTTAAGATATGATATGTTTTGTCATGCTAAGTGCTGCTAGATACTAGATCTGGTTGAACATTGTGTTGTGTTGTAATTAGGGTTTACTGCATTGTAACTAAGAACTGAATATTGATGAATGTTAACTACTGAGTGCTCTGTTAAGTGATTATAATCAGAGATCTATGTCCCATCTAAGTTTGCAGACACTGGAGTCCTGCAACTACCCCTGCCTCTACCTTGGGTGAGAATTCATCTTCTTCGGAGGTGTTGTTGAAAGGGCTGGTAGTTAGGGTTTTGTTGGTGCGATGTTGTAGCGTTTAACCCTGGGTTTGCATGTGTGCCAACAGGAACTGGTAAATTTTGGAAAAAAGATAGTAATAGACTACAAAAGTTGAGCAAGCTAATTATATCAGTGGTCTGTTGTTACAGGTCAGTCACAAAGCTACAAGTATGATTGTATGTGTGTTTTTAAGGGTGCGTGATGATGATATATGGTTTATCTTTGGAGTATATGCTTGAGGCATACCTTGGATGCATGGTGGGTGAGTAGACGAAGTTGGTGGCCAAAATAGTGGCAAGGGGGTCAGCAAGAATGCACACTCACAGGAATGCGTGCATATTTCTAGGAATGCACACGCATTCATGATGTGATAGGTTCATAAAACCCTAAACCTCCACTCAACAAGCAACATAGGGACATTCCCAATAATGTTTGTGTGTTCTCAAGAACGCATGTGCGTTCTTGAGAAACACATGTACAAGAACACGTGCGCATTCCTAACAAAAATTTGAAATAAAAATAATGCACACAAATTATTAGAAACAAGAACGAGCGTGTGTTCCTATTAACATGAAATACCTCTCTTTCCCCCCTCTTCC
>ML803093.1:214335-232616 GCA_009831015.1 Picea engelmannii
CTAGTGTGTGGATTGAGTCATTTATGTTAGGGTATATTGTTGGTTATGCTAAGTACTTTATTAGTGAGGTTATGGAACTTTTTTTATGAGGTAAATTATGATGATGTGATGCTAGCTAGAGGTATATTATTGATCTATTGAGGAACACTCTTGGTACATGATTAGAGGCATCATTGTTTGTATAGTACTTGTTGTAAGTGAATCGTTTTGAGGTAGATCTGTCGAAATATATTGTTGGTGCATGTATGAGTTTTATTGGTATATATTATGGTACATTATGAGAGGATTTTTTTAGTGGTCTTGGAATATGATTGATACACATTTGAGCCTACATAATAGTGAGGTTTTGGCACATGGTTTGATGTGAGGGTTTATGGTATTTGAATCATGGATAGTATGATGTATTTCTAGAGGACATTTACTGGAATATGTCTTTGGTATATGGTTGAGATACATGTTGGAACATATAGTTGATGAGTTGGAGCATGCATGAGGTGTATGGTATGTTGATGCTGGTGTATCCAGATTAGGCATAATTTGAGTTGTTGTTGATACATGATTGGTACATGCTTGGTACATTATTAGAGGCACTTGTTAATAGTGATGTTGGCACATGGTTTATGTATGATGTGACATATATGTATTGGTATATGTTTAGAAGCACATATTGATTGTGGTACATCTTGTTGATGTTTGTGAGTAGTATTGGTTGATACACATCTTGGTGTTATTGAGCATATGGTTAAGATTTGTCTTGGTGATTGATATTGATAAGTAGATATGATTTGGTTGATGATATTGATGTGATAGGTTATTTGTATAGGTTGTTGGTATAGGTTGATACATGTTACTTATATAGGTTTTTGTTATAGGATTATACAAGTTGTTGGTACACGTTGTGATAGGTTGTTGGTACATGTTGTGACAGATTGTTGGTACAAGTTTCAAGTGATAGAGTGACAATGATAGTGGTTGATTTAGTGACAGTGACAAGTTGTCTACATTTGGAATTTATATTTCAGGGCAGCAGGACGGGGTAAGGAAAGGGGTTTGTAGCCTCCTTCTAGTTGGTGTCGGAGAATCAATGAGTTGGAGCTTCCTTCAGGTTGGATCTTGAGATCTAGGTGGTTGTAGACCTTCTAGTTGGAGATGGAGAACCCAATGGGTTGTAGCCTCCTTCTGGTTGGATCTAAAGAATTTAGGGAGTTGTATCTTCCTTCAGGTTGGAGCATGAGAAACTAGGGGGTTGGAGATGGATAATTGGAAGTTGGTTCTTCCTTGAATGTAATTATTTGACATATAAGAAAAGTATTCCATGGTTTTCTCCCACATACAAGAAACGTATTCCATGGTTTTCGTGGATTGCAAATTGCAATATTCAATCTCTAGTGGCATAGAGATTGAATATTGCAATTTGCAATCCACAAAACACTTCTCTTGCTAACACCATCTCAACATTTTTTTTATTCTACAAGAACATTTTGCAAAGGCATGTAGGTATGGTTCATAGTTTGGAGAAAAAATTGGAGCAAAATTTAAGAGCAGGAGGGAAAGATATGCCAAGTTTGTGCAATTTTGGTGTTGCCTAGGCACCACTGTGCCATACATAGCCCGTCTACACCTACCTACAGTTTTCTTATACAAGAACATCCTGCAAAGGAAACAAGCCTGATGTAATGTCCCCAAGGCCGAGCCCTGTTGTAAATCATACTTGTGAAATGAATTGTAAATATGTTTTATAGGCTGATGAGCCAAGTATATATAAGTTGGTGGGATTATGTGATTCTTAGGCCAGAGAGTCTAGGGGTTGTAGGCCAAGGGCCTGATTTTGTACTTATATGTATGTAGCACATTAATAAAATATAAACACCACCGCGTGCAAGCCGACACGTTGAATGAGTGATGGGGGACTAAGCATCCATAGAGAGGGCAAGGGATTAGGGGCTGGAAGGTGGGAAAAGGGGATAAGTGTTAATCCTGGGGAGCTTAAGTCCTTGGGGAATAATATTAAAATATTATTCCAAAGAGACATGTGAAAATGTATGTCTTTATCCTAAGTTCTTTTGGAATGACATGTGACTTCCAAATGGAAGGAACACATGCTGAAGGAATGCATGCAGTTGCATGGGTGGAAAGTGTCAACCCAAGTGCATGAAAATAAAAGGGCTAAGATGAGCTGTGAGAGGGGTTCCTCCTCCATTCTACCTGACCGTCTGAATGTGAACAGTCTGACCTCTGCAAGAATACCCCGTATGCCCTCTGAATATGAAAAGGCTATGTTAATTTCTGAAAAGTCGAAGCATCCTCTGTCTGAACAATTCGAACCTATGTTGACCCCTGCGTGGATTGTTTGTCATGTGTCCCTGAGAACCAGAGCGTGAGTTTATCCTTTATTGTCGGATTGAGAAATAAGAAGTGACCTGCCATTGTTGAACCTATTGGAAAGTTGTGTCTATTTTCCCCGTTGGTTGTTGTGCCCATGTAGTGATGGACTGCGTGTGGCTTGTTGGCCAGTTGTACAACACTCTCTCCAGGTGAGAGAGGTGATTGAGGTTGGAAGAATAGGTTGTTGGCCTGTGAGCCATTCTCTCTAGGTGAGAGAGTGTGCAAAGGAAGGAGAGAACTCCTGGAAAGAACCATGTAGTTGCCGCAAAGCTCAGAGACTTCTAGTCCAGTCTATTGCTGAAACCCAAGGCAAGGGAGGTTAGCAGTCGAAGGACTGTCTAGGTGACAGAGAAGGTGCATACTCCTGGGGTGGAACAAGCATGTGGGGAAGGAGAGTCTGTGGACAATGAGTATTTGTGGTTCCTGGGAGAGAGCTCCTTCCTTGTGACTGTGTGTTTTCCCTGTAACCTCAGCCTAGCCTAGGATTCCCTGCCTTGGGGGTGGAGCTTAGTCCCATCTCGGGGGTGACCCACTGCTGAGCTAACGAGCAGTGTGGTCTAAGGCTGGGAGGTTCGTGGAAGGCCTGCACTTGGTTGGTGGAACTACCACTGTTTCAAAGATAAGTACCAAATGATGCCTTAATTATGTTTTTGTATCTCTGTGTATTATAATTATCATGTATTCTACTGTGCATATAAATTAATGTTAATTCCATGTTTAAAATTATGATAGTAGTAATTTTTAGACTTACTCTGAGCTTAAATGTGTTTCATTGCTTAAATGCATGTTGTTTGATAATCTTAGAGTGAGTGTTATATTTCCGCGAAGTTTGGTAACAGAAAAATAGTGTTACACCTGACATCGTATTTTTCATGAGAAAGACACGAGTTTGATTCCCCTACAGGATAGGCTCTAGATTTCCACTTCATCACACACGACAAAGTACCGGGATTTGCAATGCTAGAAAAAATGATATCAGAGCCAAGGTTTCGACACTGAACCTAGATGGGCCAGTTGAGTGGTCTTTAGACTGAGGGTGTGAGGAGAAATTGTTTCTGGAGGACCAATTCTGGACCTTGGAATGATCTGGAGTGTCAAGGAGTTACTTGACCATGCCTACAAACTAAGGAGGTATAACGGTGTTGTGAAACCGTAGCCAGTGTGGTCTATGGCCACAGGGAGAGAGGACTCCACACTAGAAGTGTTGGAGCCTTAGGATCTGTTCGGAAGGGAAGGTGAACCCTTGTGACCATCAGATATGGAGAATGTGCACAGGGTTTAAAGACCCTTTGAAGTTTCACGGGAATGTGGAAATCACGATACGCGAAATCCCAAAATTTGTCAGGACTGTCCATCGAGGAAACCACGTGGTTATCGGACAACGTTTTGGCACCCGAAAAACCAAAAAGAAAGACCCTTGTGTTCGCAAGTTGCAAGTTAGCGAAACACAGATTCCCAAAATGATCTACATCGTAGATCGTAGGAGAGGACTTGACCATTGGATCAAGTGGAAGAATAAACTGTAATTCAAGATTTCGGCAAACGAAAGTTCGAGATATGGGATACACGGACTCTCGATGCCCGAAACCCCGAAATGCCAAAAAGATCTACGTCGTAGATATGAGAGAAGATAGGTAAGAGTGGTGGGACCCAATAATGTCACTGATGGTGACATGGACCCTTTGGAACGTGCCACCTGCCACTGCAGTTAAGGGCGACAGTTGTGTTGTGGGCCCGGAGAATAAAGTAAATCGAAATTTCGGATTTCAGGGATTGTAGTGATAAGGAGTTGGAAGTCACTGCATAGTGAACTTGCGGGTACTGAAGTCCCGAAGTCCCGAAGTCCTCGGAGACTAAAGAACCATAATAGGTTTTAAGGGCGACAACTGTGTTGTGGGCCCGGAGAGCAAGGAAACTGAAATTTCAGATTTCGGGGATTGTAGCGACAAGAAGCTAGGAGTCACTGCATAGTGAACTCCCAGGTACCAAAAACCCGAAGTCCTGAAGTCCTAAAAATTGCAAAGCCGACAGAGCTCATAAAACCTTGTGAAGTCAAATGTTTCTCACTCACGTTGGTTTATGGTTATTGTGATTTTATTAAAGGTTTAAGGCCTAACAAACTTCAGATTGATTGCACATTGTGTGTGCAGAGTTCAACAAGTTTCAGTACGCCAGTTATTCAATTTCGAGTATAGAAATGGAAGAGGTGTAGATTGCCTCCATTTCAGAGGACGAAAGAGAAGGAAGAGATGTCAACCTGGGAGTTGAAAGGTCGAACTCCAATGGGCATGGAAGAGAATTAGACAAGGAAGGGCCCATAATGAAAATCATTGAAGGAATGCAAAGAGATGCCCAGGCACGCCGAGCTAATAGCCGAAAGCTCATGAAAGTCAGGGATCGACAGGGTGAATTCAACTTAAAAATGTTGAAGAGCTTGGAAAGAATAGAAAAGAAATTGGAAAAAAAGAGTGACACAAGCAGATCAAGAAGTGTTAGAACCCCTGAGAGGAGAAGAAGATCGAGGAGTAGTAGTAGACATCATTTTCTCTCCCCAAATCATTCTGGCAAGGAAAGACACAGTAGTTCAAGCCCATCCCCTACTAGGAAACACCGAACATCTGGAAGGAATGAATTGAAAGGAGAGATAAACAAGATTAAGCCTCCAACGTTCGACGGAGAACATAACAAGGAGGAAGATGTCGAAACATGGTTGCTGGACATGAGGAAATATTTCCAACTGCAGAACTACTCCGCTCATGCAGAAGGAAGAATTGCGATGTACCAGCTAAAAGGAAAAGCATCCATGTGGTGGGATCAGTTTGTGCAAGTGCAACATATCAGAGAGAAAGATATCACTTGGAAGGAGTTTAAGAGGTATTTCAAGAAGAAATACCTGACCTAAAGATATTATGACATAAAGATGAAGGAGTTCTTCGAACTCAAGCTAGGAAGCATGACCATTGATGAGTACGAATGAAGTTTCTTGGAACTGCTGAAGTATGTTCCATTCATCAAAGATGAGAATGCCAATATTCAGAGGTATCTGAGTGGACTGCCACCTTCCATCAGTGACAAGATTCAGTATGATTACCCTAAGACTATGGAAGAAACGATAAGAAGGGAAAAATGATTATATGAACAACAAAGAGAAAAGCCTACCTTTCAGAAGGCTTGGGATGACCAGAAGAGGTTTAAGAAGGAACAAAGGTAGAAGGGAAACAAGCCTCCATTTTTCATAAACAGTCTTCAGGGACAATCATCTTTTAGAGAGCCCAGGAAAGCTGAAGTGAGTGAGCAAATGCCCAGACCGTTACCTATGGAGTGTTGGGGTTGTAAAGGGAACCATAGGTACAAAGACTGCCCCCACAGAAAATATAAAGAGAGAACCATCCACAATGTTCAGCAAGCTGAAACAGTGGAGGATATGGGCAACAAGATTCCTAGTATCTACATAGCCCTGGGAAAAAAGCAAGCAAAATTTCAATCGCACATGATTGAAGTGGAAGGTATGATTAACAACCGACCACTAATTATTTTAATTGATTCAGGGGCTAGCCATAGTTATGTAGATTCTAGGGTGGTTGAAAGTTTACATTTATCAAGAAGCAAACATGAAAAGTCTTGGTTAGTGTAGTTGGCTACAGGGACCAAGAGGAAGGTCACTGGATTGGTTAAGTCTTGTTCAGTGGACATGAAAGGATTGAGCACTAAGGCTGAATTGAATATGATGCCTTTAGGCTCTTATGACTGCTTAATTGGGATGGATTGACTGGACCAGAACCATGCCCTCGTGGCCTGTCGTAACAAGAGGTTTACATGCCTGGATGAAGAGGGAAATCGGAAAATAGTCCAAGGAATTCCCAGAGCTGTGGTTGTCAGAGAAATCTCATCCATGCAGCTGAAGAAGTAATACAGGAAGGGCTATCAATTATTTGCAGCTCATGTGGAAGAAGCATCCAGAGATGCAGTCTCAAAGATTAGAGACCATGTGGTAATCACAGAGTTCAAGGACGTATTTCAGGAGGTACCTGGACTACCTCCGAAGAGGGACATCAATTTTTCTATAAATTTGATACCAGGAACAACTCTAGTTTCGAAGTCTCCTTATAGAATGAGTACACCAGAGCTGAAAGAGTTGCAATTACAGCTTGAAGAGCTTTTGAAGAAGGGGTACATTCACCCAAGCATGTCACCTTGGGGTGTCCTGGTGCTATTCATGAAGAAGAAAGATGGGATGTTGAGGCTGTGCATTGATTTTCGATAGTTGAATAAGGTAACTGTCAAGAACAAGTATCCTCTGCCAAGGATTGATGATCTTTCTGATTAGTTGAAGGGTGCGAGAATATTTTCGAAGATAAATCTCAGATCGGGATATCACCAGGTAAGAATAAAGGATGAGGACATCAACAAGACCGCCTTTAGAAAAAGGTATGGTCATTATGAATTCACAGTGGTGTCGTTTGGACTGACAAACGCACCTGTTGTTTTTTTGTGCTTGATGAATGGTGTATTCAGGAACTATTTAGACAAGTTTGTCATAGTCTTCTTGGATGACATCTTGGTGTATTCCAAGTCGGAGGAAGAGCATGAACAACACTTGATAATGGTTTTGTAAGTGTTGAGAGAACACCAGCTGTATGCCAAGCTGAGAAAATGCTAATTTTATCAAAGGCAAATCCATTACTTGGGACATATTATTTCAGAAGAAGGGATCAATGTGGATCCTGAAAAGGTTGAGGCCATCCGAGAATGGTAAGCACCAAGGAACGTGGAAAAAGTTAGATCTTTTATGGGTCTGGCAGGCTATTACAGAAGGTTTATAGCAAGGTTCTCAAAGTTAGCTCATCCTATTACTTCCTTGCAAAGGAAAGAGAAGAAGCTCCGGTGGACTAAAGAGTGTGAGAACAGTTTCCAGTGATTGAAGCATCTGTTAACCAGCACTCCAATCCCAAGGATTGCAGATCCAAATATGGATTTCGTGTTGTGCATAGATGCATGTAAGGAGGGACTGGGAGGAGTACTTAGCCAAGAGGGATTTGTAATCTATTATGAATCCTGAAAGTTGAAAGAGCATGGAAGGAAGTATGCCACTCATGATTTAGAGCTAGTAACAATCATCCACACATTGAGGAAATGGAGACATTACCTCATGGGAAGGAGATTCAAATTGAGAACATACCACAACGGTCTGAAGTATTTATTTGATCAGCCGACTTTAAATGCCAGGCAAACCAGATGGCTGGAGTTTCTGTGTGAATATGACTTTGATATCAAGCATATCAAAGGGAAAGAAAATAAGGTGGCTGATGCACTCAACAGAAAAGTGCACGAATTACATGCTACAACCATTAGTATGTACATAACTGAGATTAAGGACATAATTTTTGGAAGCTGCAAATGTTGATTTGCAGTACAGAGGTCTGGTAGCAAAGCTACAATAGCGTGAGAGACCACAGACCCAGGGAAGATACACCTTGGGAACTGATGTCTTACTTCTGTATAAAAATAGAATGTATGTACCCAATATCCGAGAATTGAAGCGGTCAATTCTAAATGAAATGGATAACGTGTCTTATGCTAGACATCATGGATATTAGAAGACTATAGCAGCAGTCAAAAGTCATTACTTTTCGCCAGGTCTGAAGAAAGAAATCACTGAATACATCGTCAGATGTATGTAGTGCCAGAAAGTTAAGGTTGAGCATAGGCACCCAGTAGGGTTGCTGCAGCCTTTACCCATTCCCGAGTGGAAATGGGAAGTGGTGACAATGGACTTTATCACAGGATTTCCCAGAACAAGCAAGCAACATGATTCAATCATGGTGGTGGTGGACAAGATTACAAAAGATGCCAATTTTATTCCACTGAAAACCACTCAGAAGGCAACAGATGGTGTTGATATCTTCTTAAAATAAGTGGCACACTTGCATGGAATTCCTAAGACAATTGTGTCTGATAGGGACCCGAAATTCACCTCAAATTTTTGGAAAGGACTGTTCAAAGGATTCAGAATGAATCTAAACTTTAGTACAACATATCATCCTGAGTCTGATGGATAGACAGAGAGGGTGAAAAGAGTAATATAAGACATGCTGAGAATGTATGTGATGGATAAACCATCAAGATGGGAAGAATACTTGTATTTGGTAGAATTCGCCTACAATAATGGGTATCACGCATCGTTGAAGATGATCCCATTTGAAGCACTTTATGGAAGAAAGTGCAACACTCCAGTTAGCTGGGATAATCTAGCTGACAGAGCAGTAGCTGGGCCTGAGCTGCTCAAAGAGATGGAAGACCAAATGATAAGAATTAAACAGAATTTGAAAGTTGCCCACGACAGGTAGAAGAGTTATGCTGATAAGAACAAAACCCACGGAGAATTCAAAGTGGGTGATCATGTTTTACTGAAAGTGAAAACTAGCAGGAGTTCCTTGAAGCTGGGAAGTTGCGCCAAGTTGGCAGCAAGATATTGTGGGCCTTTTGAAATCTTAGAAAGGATTGGGCCAGTTGCATACATGCTTTCATTACCTGCATCTATGACTGTACATAATGTGTTTCATGTTTCACTACTTAAGAGATATATACCTAATGCTAATCATGTTATCGATTGGAACGTGATTCAGGTGGAACCAAAAGGTGTCCTGCAAGTGCATCTTGTGCGCATATTGGACAGTAAAAACAAATAGCTCCGAAATCGAGCTATAGGGCTTGTACATGTCCAGTGGACCTGGTACATTCCTGAGGAGAAGATATGGGAGCATGAAGATGTTATGCATGCAGAGTACCCGCATCTTTTTGGAAATTTTGAAAAGCTTGCAGACGCAGTGCGAAAGTTGCACTAAGGACAGTGCAAAAATAAGGGAGGGGGATTGTAATGTCCCCAAGGCCGGGCCCTGTTGTAAATCATACTTTTTAAATGAATTGTAAATATGTTTTATAGGCTGGTGAGACAAGTATATATAAGCTGGTGGGCTTATGTGATTGTTAGGCTAGAGAGCCTAAGGGTTGTAGTCCAAGGGCCTGATTTTGTACTTATATGTATGTAGCACATTAATAAAATATAATCACCACCGCGTGCAGGGCGACACGATGAATGAGTGATGGGGGACTAAGAATCCATAGAGACGGCAAGGGATTAAGGGCTGGAAGGTGGGAAAAGGGGCTAAGTGTTAAGCCTAGGGGGCTTAGGTCCTTGGGGGATAATATTAAAATATTATTCCAAAGAGACATGTGAAAATATATGTTTTTATCCTAAGTTCTTTTGGAATGACATGTGACTTCCAAATGAAAGGAATGCATGTTGAAGGAATGAATGCAGTTGCATGGGTGACAAGTGTCAACCCAGGCGCATGCAAATAAAAGGGCTAAGATGAGTCGTGAGAGGGGTTCCTCCTCCATTCTACCCGACCGTCTGAAAGTCAATGGTTTGACCTCTACAAGAATACCCCGTACGCCCTCTGAACAGGAAAAGGCTATGTTAATTTCTGAAAAGCTGAAGCATCCTCTGTCTGAACAGTTCGAACCCGTGTTGACCCCTGCATGGATTGTTTGTCACACGTCCCTGAGAACCAGAGCATGAGTCTATCCTGTGTTGTCAGATTGAGAAATAAGAAGTGACCTGTCATTGTTGAACCTGTTGGAAAGACGTCTCTATTTTCCCCGTTGGTTGTTGTGGCCACGCAGTGCTAGACTGCATGTGGCTTGTTGGCCAGTTGTACAACACTCTCTTCAGGTGAGAGAGGTGATTGAGGTTGGAAGAATAGGTTGTTGGCATGTGAGCGATTCTCTCTAGGTGAGAGAGTGCGCAGAGGAAGGAGAGAACTCCTGGAAGGAACCCTGTAGCTGCCACAGAGCTCAAAGACTTCTAGTCCAGTATGTTGCTGAAACTCAAGGCAAGAGAGGTTAGCAACCGAAGAACTGTCTAGGTGACAGAGAAGGTGTATACTCCTGGGGTGGAATAGGCATGTGGGGAAGGAGAGTCTGTGGGCAGTGAGTATGAGTGGTTCCTGGGAGAGAGTTCCTTCCTTGTGACTATGTGTTTTCCCTGTAACCTCAGCCTATCCTAGGATTCCCTGCCTTGGGGGTGGAGCTTAGTCCCAGCTCAGGGGTGACCCACTGCTGAGCTGACGAGCAGTGTGGTCTAAGGCTGGGAGGTTCGTGGAAGGCCTGCACTTTGTTGGTGGAACTACCACTGTTTCAAAGATAAGTAACAAATGATGCTTTAATTATGTTTTTGTATCTATGTGTATTATAATTATCATGTATTCTGTTGTGCATATAAATTAATGTTAATGCCATGTTTAAAATTCTGATAGCAGTAATTTTTAGACTTACTCTGAGATTAAATGTGTTTCATTGCTTAAATGCATGTTGTTTGATAATTTTAGAGTGAGTGTTATATTTCCGCGAAGTTTGGTAACAGAAAAATAGTGTTACACCTGACATCGTATTTTTCATGAGAAAGACACGAGTTCGATTCCCCTACAGGATAGGCTCTAGATTTCCACTTCATCACACACGACAAAGTACCGGGATTTGCAATGCTAGAAAAAATTATAGTCGGAGTTGTGCACACGACATTGGCATGCACATGGTGTAGAGCTTCAGGAAAAAAATTGGAGGAAAATTTAATTGCAGGGGAAAAAGATATGCCAACCTCAATGGAAAGTTTGGAGGATAAGAATGATGAATAAATACTTAGACATTCTTACTTGCAAAATTCCAACAATGAATAGTAAACAACGAATACGAATGAAACTATGATATTGAAACTTACTCGTTAATGATGAATGACAGAACTGTAGGTACACTTGCGGGTGCAGGACTTGAACCCTGCAAAGTGCAAAGAAACAACTCCAACTATCGGTGCAGGACCCCAACATTGCAAAGTCGAAGCAAACAAAATCAAGCAGTAAGCAACAAACCAATGAGAAAGCACCAACATGTCGAACTTCAAGTGCAAGACCTCAAACTTGCAAAGTTGAACCAAACAATGAAAATCAACAACCGATGAACCAACAGACAAGCAACAACCAGTGAACGAGTAAACAATATATGTATCTTCAATGATGACCGAATTGCATTCCAAGCACAGAAGAAATCTAAAACATATGATGGCCATGCAAGTGGAAATACTTTAACATTCTTGCTTGCAAACAACAAACATTATACAACAAAGAATGAATATGAATGAAACTATGGTATCGAAACTTACTCGACAACGATGAAAGACAAAAGCACAGGTTCAATTGTGGGTGCAATACTTGAACCCTGCAAAGTGAAGAAACAAATCCAACTGCGGGTGCAGGACCCTAACCTTTGCAAAGTTGAAGAAAATAAAAGAAAGCAACAATCACCAACAGGTCCAACTGTAGGTGCACGACCTCAACCTTGCAAAGTCGAACCAAACAACAACAAGCAACAACTGGGGAACCAACGAACCAATGAAAACGAAGCAACTGGCAAACCAATAAACAATATATGTAGCTTCAATGATGACTAAATTGCATTCCAAGCATAGAATAAGTACTAAACATATGATGGCTATGTGAGTGGCAGTGGACAACAATATTGTCCAAATTCACTGCAACATTATATGGAAAAATTCGAGAAAAAATGTATTGTGAGAAGCCTATGAAAGTAAACAATTAAGGTTATTAGGCCTATTTAAGGGCCTCACGCTATGTAAAAATTTAAGTTGTCAGGCATGCTTAAGGGCCTCGCGTTATGTAAACATTTAACTTGTCAGACCTATTCAAGTACCTCAAAAAGAGTGTCAATACTCAAAACTTTTGGTATGTAAACATTTCAATACAAATAGAAATAATAAAAACATTAAATAAAAAAGAGCGTCGATGCTCAGAACTTTCGATATGTAAACATTTCAATAAAAATTAAAAAATTAAAAAAGAGCGTAGATGCTCAAAACTTTGGATATCTAAACATTTACAACATTGGGAATAACGAAGGAGGCAATAAGACTTCCAATCTATTCTCCAATGAGATGATGATATATAAGGTTTTTTTTATTATATAAAAAATAATGTTTTTAGTTATATAGTTCGAACAACAGACATGATGCCAAAATTTATAGTCAAAGGACATATTAATATGAAGTCAACGATCTCAAAACACCCTACTACAGAGAAGATAGTATAATTATCTTCAAAGTTACAAAACCAAATTGAATACTAAGAACATATTAAAGAGAAAGCTACATAGCAGCTAGTACTACCTCTGTTTAAAAAAGTAGCCAAATTATGTGAACTAGAATTGATAAACTCCAATGATATATTGGCATAATATGGTCCAACCTGGTGCAATTTATTGAGTTAATACAATCCTATCAATTTATTAAGTATACAGTCCAACAAACCTGAACAAGTGGTGAGTATTATGTGGTGGATGAAAGGCCACTTAATTTAAAATAAAATGAAATACTCTTATGTGGTGGATGAAGGCCACTTATTGAATATAAAATGAAATACCAACTCCTAGGCAATTAATGTTGTATTCACTTGACATTGGAACTTTAAAGATATAAAGCAATTATGATTCCAAAGATAATTGTCTAAGTAGTAATTATAATTTTAAAGATAATTGAGATAATAAATTATGATTTCAAAAGTAATTGTGTAAGTAGTAATTATAATTTCAAAAATAATTGAAATAATTGTTTGAGCGTAAGAGTACATAGCTGCTCTATTATTGGAATTTTTTTCTAATTACATAGAATTCAATATTTTAGTATTTTGATTGCAAATGTAAAATAGCATAGAAAATCTTAAATAGAGGTTTTATTTTCTCAATTTGAATTTGAATGTGCATCACAAAACATAGCCAATGATTATTAAATGTCCTTCATGGCATAAACAAAGAATCGAAGAATGTTGAATTTCCATCACTATGTTCAAAACTATATAAAACTATCATTAAAAAATAATTAATACCATTTAATAATTAAGCATTGAATCTTTTAATAATTAATATCATTTAATATTTAAAACTATCATTAAAAAAACTATTAACATTATTTAATAGTTAAGTATTGAATCTTTTAATAATTAATACCATTTAATAGTTTAGAAATAATTATTAAACATTGATTATTGATTGTTGCACACAATCCAATTATTGTTTTGTACTGTTCTGTTCTTTTCATTTCATTGTGAAACAATTATTTCTCCAACCACACCGGAGTGGACTCAAACATCACTACTAATGATTGTTTTCAACTCTTAAAATACACAAACACCCACAGTGGGAATGACTCTTATCAACTCTTTATATCTTACCTCTACAAACACCCACTCACACAATAAGTACATGTTCACATTCTCATGGATGTATTATCTTCGCAATCAAGTATATGCTCGCATCCTCAATTAGGATAGTTTTTTTTAGCTTTTAAATAAGAAAACTTTCTAATTAAAAAAAAAAATGTGTTGATTTAAAAGTTAAAATGAGTTTAATAATTAAATTAAATTTTAAATAACTAAATATTTAAAATATAATTATTATTATTTATTATCTCTTTTAATTATAATTATAATTTTTTATTTTTTTATAATAAGTTATTAACCATGCATGTCGTCCAACCTGATGGTTTTTTTTTTCTTTTAGATCAATTTTAGTTCATTTCAATAGGGGTAATCACTATAAATCATGAGTGGATCAATCAGAGGAAATGACCCAGATATTTTGTTTTTGCATTCCAATTGCACTTTACTGAGTGAGAATTTGGGAGGTACATCATTTAAAGCTTACACAAAGAACAATATCTATTCTTAGAAGAGGAGTAAAAGACAATGTTTGAATTTTTATACTAAAATTTTGATAATTGTGGTGAAAATAAAAACACCAAATTAATATTGTATTAAACAAATAAAAATGATTCTGATTCAAGGAAGTTGAATAAATTATCAATATAATAAATTTGGAAGAAATGATACAGATTGAATATTTTTAATATTTTCTTTGAACATCTATAAGTTTTAATATATTCTTTGAACATCTATAAACGATGGAAATGTTATCTCTTTTAGTATAAAATTATGTATTTATGCACTACACCCACTTCCGTCGGTTTTGTGTACAACAAGCACTTGCTCATTGAGCTCTAGTTTCCAAGGGTTGTTATTTTATTGTTTTTAATGGGTTTAAGCATTGTCTTTAATGTCAGAGGAGTGAAAATAACGATATGGAAAAAGTTTGTGCACAAGAGGAGATTCTACATAAAGTGGAAGCTATTCGAGGGATCATAAAAACCAAGGGATTCTACATAGTTATTTGTAGTTTCACCTCGATCATCCACCTTAAAGGTTGGTGCACACCTTTACTCTAGGGAACGATGAGAATTCATAACTTTAAATACGATCACTTTTTTTTAACTTGTTTTAATATTCATTGTTAAACATTAAATCCAATCTGAATGTCATGATCACTATCGTAAAGTGCTAAATATATCCTAGTTTTAAAAAAATTGATGACAACATTGCTTCTTCAAATGATGACGACATTGCAGGTTTGATTGAGCAGAATGCATCGTTCTCTATATTTTAGTTTCTTTTACCTTCGGTCACTACGGATTCCTTCATCTTTGGTTGTTGGTAATATTTTCTACAGATTGGGTATGGATTTACATATTACCACAATCTTCATCTTGTTCGTAGGGATTCTATGATGGAAACATCCCGACTTCCCCATGTTTTGTTGAAATAAAGTTTTACTTATGTTTTGTCATTGTTGCTAAACAGTTCATTGATATGAGTTTCATTGTAGCTTTAATTGGTGGTATTTTTCTTCTTTGTTACTCTGAAGCCTAAATAATTCTTGAATAGCCAAGAGATTCAAGATACTCCTCAGACAAGAGATTCAAGATACTCCTCATACTCCTTAGAGGAGAGATTCAAGATACTCCTTAGACATAAATATTTTTTGAAACAATCCAATTTATTTTTTCATTTTTTTGTTGCAAATATAATATATCATGTGCAAATTTCGAATTAAAGCTAAGAAATATTTTTTGAAACAACCCAATTTATTTTTTCATTTTCTTTTGCAAATATAATATATCATGTGCAGATTTCGAATTAAAGCTAAGAGTGTGTAGAGTTCAAATTTCTAAACCCAAAACTCGTTGAAGCAAAGCTTGTGTAGAGTTGGAATTTCTAACATCCGTGAATTCTATGCTACACCCACAAATAGGTATACAATAGATGATTCTAGTAAATTGGATTTTTTATACGATGACTTATTCAAACTGTTTACAGATATGTACATGTACAATGTAGCAACTTGAGCAAGTATGAATCTTATAACAGATACCCAAATCATTCTATGTAAAACTTTATAATAAATCATAATTGTTTGTTTGTCTATTCTTTTATTATTTTGTAGTCAGAAAATCTAGTTCAAAAGATGTGGTTGAAGGTGGTTGTTCAACAAAGACAATGTTGAAATATTAAGAACTTTAATGAGAAAATACATCAAAGTTCACCATCCATTATTCCAAACTCAAAACCTGTAAGTTTTCTAAAGATACAGTTAGTAGAATTACTTTTTCAAGATTAAAATAGTTTAAAGTTTGTGGACTGATTAATTTATAGTTTCTAAATGCCCATAGGCAGATTCTTGACACTACTAGAGGCTTTTTGTTAGAAATTAATCAATCCACCACCAAAAAGACGACTTATCTCAACCGATATTTTGAAGAGGTACCATTGCTCAGAAATTTATTATCACCACCTTAACTGTCTTATTCATTGATCATCACCACCACACCATTTCATTTCTAGATGATAGAATTTCAAGGGGCAATGAGCTATTAATGTTTTGGAAAAGACAAATTATACTTAAGTATAGGGAAGGGGCAAGTTAACCAACTAATTATTTGTATATATACATCCATGTAATTCATATTTTAGAATGCACACAAAGAGAAAGAGAGATAGAGAATACATACAAATTGACAGAGTTTTTTGAGAGTGTTATCGGGAGATTTTATACTTTGTTTATGTTTGTATCTCAATTTGTAAACTCATGATGATGTTCAGATTTGTTACAGAGTAATTTATTTTGTTGTAGCATGCATACTATCTTTACTGTTTGAAAACTTCATTTAAATCCTTATGTTGTGCAATGTTGGTGTAGAATGTTATTGAGTTTTTAGTACATAAGTATTGGGTGAATTTATTGTTGCAAGGAATGATTCACTGAAGTTATTTTACTTCTGGAATATGAGTTTTTAGTCTGTTGTTATAATTCCCTTATTTTTGTTATAACTTTGTTTTTTGTTGTAAAGTCATTTTTACTCTCTAAAAGGTTGTTGTAGTGTATCAATCTTTGTATATGATGCTGGAGTGATTCACTTAAGTTTTTTTGTTGAAATATCTTTTTTTTTATTTGTTGAAACATGTGTCGAAAAACGTTGTTGAAACACCTTCATGTAGCTTATAGGCACTATTGAAACACAGTGCTAAAACATGTTGTTGAAACACGCTGTTGAAACACGCTGATGAAACACCTGGCTATAGCTTACAGGTGTTGTTACACAGTGCCGAAACTCGTGTAATAGTTGTTAATTGTTTTGTGAAGCACTCCCCTGCATCTTCATTGTGGTATTAGAGCTAGTAATATTTCTAGTTCCTCACTGTAACTGAATATAGTGATTTGAAATAGATACAAACAGTAAATTGGCTTAGCCATAGATTCATGTTTTGAAGAAAATAAATTATGATTCTTGGGTTATCAGAATGAGAACAATTCTTCATTCTCAAGATCTTTGGGAGTTTGTTACTGTTGGTTATCCAGAGCTTGCTGACCAAGCAACATAAATGGATTTGACAAATGTTGAACAGATTTTGTTAAAGGAGAATAGAAAGAAAGAAAACAAATCCCTCAGTCTTATTCAACAAGACCTAACTACATATTTCTAAAGGTGTCAAGTTTAGTTTGTTCAAAGAAAGCTTGGAACACTCTTGAAACTAGCTATCAAGGTGTATCCAAGGTGAAGACTGTCAAGGTTCAGAATTTGAGAAGGGACTTTAAAAATCTGAAGATGAAGGACAATGAGTCAGTTGATAGTTTCATGACTCAATTCATGAATGTTGTGAATCAACTAAGGAAGTATGGTGAAGACCTCTCAGATTAGAGAGTAATTGAGAAAGTTCTCAAATCTTTTACAAAGAAGTTTGAATATGTAGTTGTTCCTGTAAAAGAATTTAAAGATATTATTCTTATGCATATTGATGGATTAACTGGTTCTCTAATTGCTCATGAATCCATGATGTCTAGATATGATAATCCATTAGAGAATGCCTTCAAATCTCAGCAGCATGTTACTAGAGGAAGAGGCAGAGGAAGGTCTAGTAGTGGAGGAAGAGGAGGTTAATTCGCTGGTCAAAGAGACGACAAAAATGTTTCAGAACATGAGGAGAAAACTCAACAGAATCCTCCTAGTTTATGGGCGATTAGCAGCAGATCTTGGCAGCAAGGAAATCAGAGGCATGATAAATCTAAGGTACAATGTTATTACTGTAATAAATTTGGACATTATCCTAACAAGTGTTGGAAGAAGCAAGCAGATGTTGGAAATCATTATGCACACATGACAGAGTGAGACGATGATCAAAAACCTATGTCTTTTACTTGTAATGTCACCCTGGAAGGCTCAAATGATGTTTTGTTTTTGGACAACGAATGTAGGAATCACATGACTGGAAATAAAATCTTTTTTTTCAGTTTAGATACCAATATTCAGTATGAATTAAAGTTGGGTAATGACTGTAAGGTAAGAGTTAATGGTAAAGATGTGATTCTTGTTTATGCTAAGAATGATGAAAGAAGAAAAGTATATGATTTTTATTATGTACCTGGTACAAAATGCAATTTGT
>ML803093.1:234749-251648 GCA_009831015.1 Picea engelmannii
TAGGAATGATGAAGTATTTTCTAGGCATTGAAGTAAATCAATATGAAAATGGTATTTTTATTTGTCAAAATAAGTATGCAAAGGACATATTGAAAAGGTTTAGGATGGTGAATTGTAAACCAGCTGTAACACCAATTGCAACTAGAACAAAACTCAATAAGAATAATGAGGGGTCATGTGTTGATTCGACTCTGTATAAACGACTTGTTGGAATTCTTATGTATTTGAAAGAAACAAGACCTGATATTATTTTGGTTGTAAGTTTGATTTCTATATTTATGGAGATTCCAAAGAGCACCCATTGGCAAGAAGGAAAAATAATCTTGATATATGTTGTTGGAACAACCAATTATGGTGTTTTGTACACATCAGATTCATATTTTAAGTTAATTGGATATACTAATAATGATTATGTAGTTAGTGTAGATGACAGAAAGAGCACATTAGGATATGTTTTCAGCTTTGGATCATGAGTTGTAGCTTGGGCTTCAAAGAAGCATCCCATTGTGACTTTATCATCTGTTGAGGATGAGTATGTTGAAGTAATAACAACTGCATGTCAGACTGTGTGGATGAGAAGGATTGTGGCTGAGTTTTTGCATGAATAGAAAGAACCAACTTAGATTGTTTGTGACAATAAATCAACCATTTCACTTTTACATAATCATGTTTTCCACAAGAAAACTAAGCATATTGATACAAAATATCATTTTATTCGAGAGAGGATAAACAATGATGAAAGTTCTGTAGAGTTTTGCAAATATGAAGATCAGTGTGCATACATCTTTTCAATGTCCTTAGCCAAGGAATTATTTGAAATTCACAAAAAGAACATTGGGGTTTGTGAATTGTAATACTACAGAGTTTTGTTTTTGGTTGAAATGATTAAGGGGGAGAATGTCAGAAATTAATCATTCCACCGCCAAAAAGTTGACTTATCTCAACCGATCGAATTTTGAAGAGATACCACCACTTAGAAATTTATTATCACAACCTCAACCACCTTATTCATTGATCATCACTGCCACACCGTTTCATTTCTGGCTGATCAAATTTCAAGGGGCAATGAGCTATTAATGTTTTGGAAAATCCAAATTTGACTTAGGTATAACAAAGGGGCAATTTAACCAACTAGTTTTTCTATATATACATCCATGTAATTCATATTCTAGAATGCATAGAGAGAGAAAGAGAGATAGAGAATAAATAGAAATTGACAAAGTTTTTTTAGAGTGTTATGAGGGGATTTTGTACTTTGTTTATGTTTGTATGTGAGTTTGTGAACTCATGATGATGTTCAGATTTGTTGCATAGTAATTTATTTTGTTGTAGCATGCATACTCTCTTTACTGTTTGAAAAATTCATTTAAATCCTTATGTTGTGCAGTGTTTTGTTGTAGAATTCTATTGAGTTTTTAGTACATAAGTACTGGGTGAATTTATTGTTGAAAGGAATGATAAATGCATAATAGTGATTATGTATATCCATCTTGGATTACAATCACTTAAGGTGCATATAGATTTGTAATGGGGTAGCTTAAGTACCAAAAAGAATCCCATTGTAGAAAAAAGAATATCACTTCTCTCATTAATCATTCGATACTATATTCATGATTGACCAAAAGAGTGATATGGTTTACACATCTATCTCTCCTTCCTTTATTTATAGATGAGAGATTTGTTGATGTTGGGTCTTAAAGTGGCTTCAACTTGAAAACACAAAATGTAAACAAAAAAAACCTTTCCCAATCAAATATTTAACCACTAAGAAATCCTTATTATTAACTATAGAAACCTATTGAAAAGGAACATTACACATATATTAGTATCTTATTCATATTCATTTTATTCCAAGGTTGTGATATCTTAAACGACATGTTATATATAAAAATACATGAAGTAATAATTTAGATTACACAATTTACTTAATGTTATATAATCCAATCAAATTAAATACTAAAAACATGAATTATAATAAAAAACAACACAATAATTAAAAAAAAAAAAAACTACAAAAGAGATGATATAGTTATCTTCAAAGTTATAAAACCAAATTCAACGCTAAGAACATATTAAATAATATACATAAAATTCTAACTTAATTTTCTTATCACAACACCCAAAATACACCCATCCCATCATGAAGCACATTATCCTATAGAAGTAACATTCTATATCCCAACTTATCCTAACACCTATCAACAAAAATCAAAACACAACATGTCGAAAAATCGCATCTCTATATTCCAACTTATCCTACCACCTATCAACAAAAATCAAAACATAACATGTCGATAAATCACATCTCCATTTCTAATCGTGACCCTCTTAATGCATGAAGCACATTGTGTTCAAAAATTTCAATAAAATATATGTAAATATCTTATCACATAGAAAAAATCACATGTACATGCTCTCTAATCTTTTGCAACTACACCTCTATACCCATGCTTATGCATTTTGATGCATGTTTAACACCTTGAAATTTGAGAACCACATCTAATGAGGAAGGGTTTTAGTAGGGTTTATAAAATAAATTATTAGCAATAATATAACGATTGTTATTAATATAATAAYTATATCGTGACATTTATATGCATGWTTTGTCCTTTTCAACTTTGTTTTTTTAATAAAAACAAAAACTTGAACTCWCCCCAATTTGAATGAAAGTATAACTCTATGTCRAATATSTATTAGTTTTGTCAAATTTGTAGACAAACGAAATTCCTTTTCCACTTGTCTACATACGTTTCTCTTTGGGATACACTTTACACTTTTTATGCCACTATTTACCATCTTTGGCCAATGATGCAGACATTGCACGTGGCATTTGTCATCGTATTTAATATAGTCAACAAATTTATTGCGATCGGAAGTTCCCCTATGYTTTCTGCKATGCTTTTMTGGATGTGAGYAGAAGAAGGGCAGTTGTGCCGAAGAATGACAGGTAGKAACTGGAGACRCCCYGTGAAACTMAAACTCAAGATTATACGGGTTCTGTGCAAAGATCTRTCCTTGTCTCRAGATCTTTTGCTTTCAATAATTAGAATACTGACAGCAAATCATTAACAACCAAGTTTTATGAACTTTTAACGTGGACAAACATTGTTGGCAGAATTAGTCTCGTCCTTCGCTCTTTATCACCTTCGTCCGGTAAGTAGGCAGGCCATACTAATGCGTATTGCCAGACTAATCTGTACAAAAATAGGATCTCTTAGGCCTTAGAGGCGCAGTAGTATACATGGTTTGATTTACTAAAAATATCATACATCGAACATCACTTGAGTTTTTCTAAGAAATTTTCCTTTAATGAAAAAGCTTGAGCTAAAGATATTTGTTTTTGCAGGTCTCAAACGATGTGGGAAAAGTTGCAGATTGCGTTGGTTGAACTATCTTCGTCCGGATATTAAGCGAGGAAATATTTCCCCCGAGGAAGAGGAGCTTCTCGTCCGGTTACATCGTCTTCTTGGCAATCGGTATGCGAGTCAATTTTTAACAGTCTCAGGACGTTCACTAATTTTGTATAAAATGTTCACATAAACATTCAAACGAAAATTGGTACAACGATTTCACAGTCTTTAAAGTTAGAGTGTGATATATAAAAGGTGAAGGACCATTAATGCAATTGAGTTTTTAGTACATAAGTACTGGGTGTAGAATGCTATTGAGTTTTTAGTACATAAGTACTGGGTGAATTTATTGTTGTAAGGAATGATTCAATGAATTTGTTGAAAGGAATGATAAATGCATGATAGTGATTATGTATATCCATCTTGGATTACAATCACTTAAGGTGCATATAGATTTGTAAATGGGTAGCTTAAGTACCAAAAAGAATCTCATTGTAGAAAACAGAATATCACCTCTCATTAATCTGTATTTGATACATTTTCTGTAATCTTCCTCCCTTGAACTCAATATTATATTCATAATTTACCAAAAGAGTGATATGGTTTACACATCTATCTCTCCTTCCTTTATTTATAGATGAGAGATTTGTTGATGTTGTGTCTTAAAGTGACTTCAACTTGAAAACACAAAATGTAAACAAAAAAACCCTTTCTCAATCAAATATTTAACCACTAAGAAATCCTTATTATTAACTATTAACTATAGAAACCTATTGAAAAGGAACATTACACATATATCAATATCTTATTCATATTCATTTTATTCCAAGGTTGAGATATCTTAAACAACATGTTATATATAGAAATACATGAAGTAATAACTTAGATGACACAATTTACTTAATGTTGTATAATCCAATCAAATTAAATACTAAAAACATGAATTATAGTAAAAAACAACACAATAGTTAAAAACAAAAAACTACAAAGGAGATATTATAGTTATCTTCAAAGTTATGAAACCAAATTCAACAGGAAGAACATATTAAATAATATACATAAAACTCTAACTTAATTTTCTTATCACAGCACCAGAAATACACCCATCCCATCATGAAGCACACTATCCTTGTATATGATGTTGGAGTGATTCACTTAAGTTTTTTTTCTTGAAATATCATTTTTTTTATTTGTTGAAACATGTGTCGAAAAACATTGTCGAAACACCTTCATGTAGCTTATAGGCGTTGCTGAAACACAGTGCTAAAACATGTTGTTGAAACACGTTGTTGAAACACCTGGCTATATCTTACAGGTGTTGTTACACAGTGTTGAAACTCGTGTAATATTTGTTCATTGTTTTGTGAAGCACTCCCTTGCATCTTCAATGTGGTATCAGAGCTAGTAATATTTCTAGTTCCTCATTGTAACTGAACAAAGTGATTTGAAATGGATACAAACAGTAAATTGTCTCAGCCATAAGTTCATGTTTTGAAGGAAATAAATTGTGATTCTTGGGTTATCAGAATGAGAACAATTCTTTGTTCTCAATATATTTGGGAGTTTGTTACTATTGGTTATACAGAGCCTGTTGGCCAAGCAACAGAAATGGCTCTGACAAATGCTGAACGGATTTTGTTAAAGGAGAACAAAAAGAAAGAAAACAAATCCTTCATTCTTATTCAACAAGGCCTAACTGAAACCATATTTCTGAAGGTGTCAAGTTCAATTTCTTCAAAGAAAGCTTGGAACACTCTTGAAACTAGCTATCAAGGTGTATCCAAGGTGAAGACTGTGAAGGTTCAAAATTTGAGAAGGGACTTTGAAAATCTGAAGATGAAGGACAGTGAGTCAGTTGATAGTTTCATAACTCAATTCATGAATGTTGTGAATCAGCTAAGGAAGTATGGTGAAGACCTCTTAGATTAGAGAGTAATTGAGAAAGTTCTCAGATCTTTTCTAAAGAAATTTGAATATGTAGTTGTTCCCATAATAGAATTTAAAGATATTATTCTTATGCATATTGATGGATTAACTAGTTCTCTAATTGCTCATGAATGCATGATGTCTAGATATGATAATCCATTAGAGAATGCCTTCAAATATCAGTTGCATGTTACTAGAGGAAGAGGCAGAGGAAGGTCTAGTAGCGGAGGAAGAGGAGTTCGATTCGCTGGTCAAAGAGACAACAAAAATGTTTCAGAACATGAGGAGAAAACTCAGCAGAATCCTCCTAGATTAAGAGGGATTAGCAGCAGATCTTGGAAGCAAGGAAATCAGAGGTATGATAAATCTAAGGTACAATGTTATTATTGTAATAAATTTGGACATTATCCTAACAAGTGTTGGAAGAAGCAAGCAGATGTTGGAAATCAGTCCGCACACATGATAGAGTGAGAGGATGATCAAAAACCTGTGTCTTTTACTTGTAATGTCACCCTGGAAAGTTCAAATGATGTTTGGTTTTTGGACAACGAATGTAGCAATCACATGACTGGAAATAAAAACTTGTTTTTCATTTTAGATACCAATATTTAGTATGAATTAAAGTTGGGTAATGACTATAAGGTAAGAGTTAATGGTAAAGATGTGATTCTTGTTTATGCTAAAAATGATGAAAGAAGGAAAGTATATGATTTTTATTATGTACCTGGTACAAAATGCAATTTGTTAAGTGTTGGACAACTGATAGAGAAAAAGTATAGTGTTCTTCAAGAACAAGGTATGTACAATTTATGATAAGTATCGAAGTAAGAAGTTGATTTCCAGAGTAGAGATGAAAAAGAATAAAATGTTTCCACTTATTATGTTAAATGATTTGACTGAATCTTTGAATGATTATAAAGCTAAAGGTTTGGATGAGTCATGGTTATGGGATTTGAGATATGGCCATTTACATTTTGGTGGTATAGATTCACTGAAGAAGAAGAAAATGGTGAAGGGGTTGCCCAATATTCAACAACTAGCCAACTCGTGTGAGAGCTGCATACTTGCAAAGCATCAGAGGGATAAATTTATTTATGGAGTTTCATACAGGGATAAAGATCCATTGGAAATTTTTCACACAAACTTATGTGGACCAATGAAAACATCTTCATTGAATGGTAATGTCTATTTTATGATGTTTATTGATGATTTCAGTCGAAAAAATTGGGTTTATTTGCTGAAGTAGAAGTCTAAAGCTTTTGATATATTTAAGAGGTTTAAAGTTATGGTTGAAAAGGAGAGTGGAAAATATATTAAAGTATTGAGATTAGATAGAGGAGGTGAATATATGCTAACTTAATTCATGGAGCTTTGTTAGTATCATGGAATTAAGAGACAATTTACTACTCATTATACTCCATAGCAGAATCAAGTAGATGAAAGGAAGAATCAAACCATTATGAATATGGTTCGAATTATGTTGAAGGAGAAGCATCTTCCAAATGAATATTGGGCTGGTGTAGTTGTTTGTTCAATATCTATTATGAAGAAAAGTCCAACTAGGAGTGTAAAGAATGAAGTTCCCCATGAATCTTGGAGTGGTAAAAATAACAATGTATCTCATTTGAGGATTTTCGGGTGTGTAGCTTATGCACATGTACCTCAACAAATGAGGAGAAAGTTGGATGAAAGAAGTGATAAATGTGTATTTGCTGGATACACTGAGGATTATAAGGAATATAGACTCTATAATCCCATCACCAAGAACTATGTTATCAACAAAGATGTTGAGTTCAAGGAACCGAAAGTGTGGGATGGTAGCATTGACAAAATTGTTTCAGGGGGAGCTGAAATATATCATGAAGATGATGATGGAGATGAGCAGGACGTATAGGGTGGATAATGGACTCCACAGTCACATACACCTGCAACAATAACTCATGTAAGACAATCACCAGGATTCAACCCATCACAACTAAGAACACCCAAAACATATGAGCGTGGTGAGCCATCAGGTCATGGTGGAAAACAAACATGATCAGAGGTAAGTAATTAATCAAATCCTACTTTAGATTAATTAAGAAACAAAATTAGAGGTTAGAAGACTAGAAGTTTAAGAGAATTGTATGAGAAAAATGATGAAGTATGATGTTTAGATTTGTTGCAGAGTAATTTATTTTGTTGTAGCATGCATACTATCTTTACTGTTTGAAAACTTCATTTAAATCCTTATGTTGTGCAATGTTTTGGTGTAGAATGTTATTGAGTTTTTAGTACATAAGTACTGGGTGAATTTATTGTTAAAAGGAATGATTCACTGAAGTTATTTTACTGCTGGAATATGAGTTTTTAGTCTGTTGTTATAATTCCCTTGTTTTTGTTATAACTCTGTTTTTTGTTGTAAAGTCATTTTTACTCTCTAAAATGTTGTTGTAGAGTATCAATATTTGTATATGATGTTGGAGTGATTCACTTAAGTTTTTTTGTTGAAATGTCATTTTTTTTTATTTGTTGAAACATGTGTCGAAAAACGTTGTTGAAACACCTTCATGTAGCGTATAGGCATTGTTGAAACACAGTGCTAAAACATGTTGTTGAAACACGTTGTTGAAACACCTGGCTATAGCTTACATGTGTTGTTACACAGTGTTGAAACTCGTGTAATATTTGTTCATTGTTTTGTGAAGCACTCCCCTACATCTTCATTGTGGTATCAGAGCTAGTAGTATTTCTAGTTCCTCATTGTACCTAAATATAGTGATTTGAAATGGATACAAATAGTAAATTGGCTCAGCCAAAGATTCATGTTTTGAAGGAAATAAATTATGATTCTTGGGTTATCAGAATGAGCACAATTCTTCATTCTCAAGATATTTCGGAGTTTGTTACTGTTGGTTATCCAGAGCCCATTGACCAAGCAACAAAAATGGATCTGACAAATGCTGAACGGATTTTGTTAAAGGAGAACAGAAAGAAAGAAAAGAAATCCCTCATTCTTATTCAACAAGGCCTAACTGAAACCATATTTATGAAGGTGTCAAGTTCAGTTTCTTCAAAGAAATCTTGGAACACTCTTGAAACTAGCTATCAAGGTGTATCCAAGGTGAAGATTGTCAAGTTTCAGAATTTGAGAAGGGACTTTGAAAATATGAAGATGAAGGACAGTGAGTCAGTTGATAGTTTCATGATTCAATTCATGAATGTTGTGAATCAACTAAGGAAGTATGGTGAAGACCTCTCGGATTAGAGAGTAATTGAGAAAGTTCTCAAATCTTTTCCAAAGAAGTTTGAATCTGTAGTTGTTCCCATAGAAGAATTTAAATATATTATTCTTATGCATATTGATGGATCAATTGGTTCTCTAATTTCTCATGAATCCATGATGTCTAGATATGATAATCCATTATAAAATGCCTTCAATATCAGTTGCATGTTACTAGAGGAAGAGGCAGAGGAAGGTCCAATAGCGGAGGAAGAGGAGGTCGATTCGTTGGTCAAAGAGAGAGCAAAAATGTTTTAGAGCATGAGGAGAAAACTCTGCATAATCCTCCTAATTTAAGGGGGATTAGCAGCAGATCTTGGCAGCAAGGAAATCAGAGGTATGATAAATCTAAGGTACAATGTTATTATTGTAATAAATTTGGACATTATCCTAACGAGTTTTGGAAGAAGCAAGAAGATGTTTCAAATCAGTCTGCACACATGACAGAGTGAGAGGATGATCAAAAACCTGTGTCTTTTACTTGTAATGTCACCATGGAAAGTTCAAATGATGTTTGGTTTTTGGACAACGGATGTAGCAATCACATGACTGGAAATAAAAACTCGTTTTTCACTTTAGATACCAATATTCAATATGAATTAAAGTTGGGTAATGGTTGTAAGGTAAGAGTTAATGGTAAAGATATGATTCTTATTTATGCTAAGAATGATGATAGAAGAAAAGTATATGAATTTTTTATGTACCTGGTACAAAATGCAATTTGTTAAGTGTTGGACAACTGCTAGACAAAAAGTACAATGTTCTTCAAGAACAAGGTATGTACAATTTATGATATGTATCCAAGTAAGCAGTGGATTTCCAGAGTAGAGATGAAAAATAATAGAATGTTTCTACTTATTATGAGAAATGATTTGACTGAATCTTTGAATGATTATAAAGTTAAAGGTTTGGATGAGTCATGGTTATGGGATTTGAGATATGACCATTTACATTTTGGTGGTATAGATTCACTGAAGAAGAAGCAAATGGTGAAGAGGTTGCCCAATATTCAACAACCAGCCAACTCATGTGAGAGTTGCATACTTGCAAAGCATCAGAGGGATAAATTTATTTATGGAGTTTCGTACATGGATAAAGATCCATTGGAAAATTTTCACACAGACTTATGTGGACCAATGAAAACATCTTCATTGAATGGTAATGTCTATTTTATGACGTTTATTGATGATTTCAGTCGAAAAAATTGGGGTTATTTGCTGAAGTAGAAGTCTAAAGCTTTTGATATATTTAAGAGGTTTAAAGTTATGATTGAAAAGGAGAGTGAAAAATATATTAAAGTATTGAGACTAGACAAAGGAGGTGAGTATATGCTAACTTATTTCATGGAGCTTTGTTAGTATCATGGAATTAAGAGACAATTTACTACTCGTTATACTCCACGACAGAATGGAGTAGATGAAAGGAAGAATCGAACCATTATGAATATGGTTCGAATTATGTTGAAGGAGAAGCATCTTCCAAATGAATATTTGGTCGATGCAGTTGTTTGTTCAGTATATATTATGAACAAAAGTCCAACTAGGAGTGTAAATAAGGAAGTTCCCCATGAATCTTGGAGTGGTAAGAATAACAATGTATCTCATTTGAGGATTTTCGGGTGTGTAGATTATGCACATGTACCTCAACAAATGAGGAGAAAGTTGGATGAAAGAAGTGATAAATGTGTATTTGTTGGATATAGTGAGGATTCTAAGGAATATAGAATCTACGAGCATGGTGAGCCATCAAGTCATGGTGGAGAACAAACAAGATCAAAGGTATGTAATTAATCAAATCCTACTTTAGATTAATTAAGAAACAAAATTAGAGGTCAGAAGACTAGAAGTTTAAGAGAATTTTATGAGAAAAATGATGAAGTAGATCAAGTTTCAAATTTTGCATTAATTGCATATGATCCTGTAAATTTTGATGATGTTGTTAAGAAAGAATTTTGGGTAGAATATATGAATGAAGAATTTGATTCCATAGAGAGGAATAATACTTGGGAACTTGTAGAATTTCTTGAAGATAAAAATCGTATTGGTGTTAAATTTATTTACAAGACTAACTAGTTAAATGTTGAAGGTGAAGTTGAGAAGCACAAGGCAGGGCTTGTTTCTCAGGGCTTCAATGAACAACCCGGTATTGATTATAATGAAACTTTTGCACATGTAACCAGGCTTGATACAGTAAGAATGATGTTAGCCATTGTGCTAACAATAAATGGTGCATGTAACATATGGATCTGAAATGTTCATTTTTAAATTACTTTCTGGAAGAAGAGTTTTATGTGAAACAACCTCCATGAGATGATATTGATGGGAGAGAAGGTAAGGTATACAGGTTAAATAAAGATTTGTATGGATTGAAACAAACACCCAAAGTATGGTACAAGAGAATTGATGAATACTTGAATAGTTAAGGATTCAATAGGATTCTAAGTGAGCCAACTCTGTATACAATGGTAAACTCTTGATTGTATTCTTATATGTTGATGATTTGATTTTCACCGGAAATCTTTAAATAGATGAGTTTAAGATAGCCATGAAAAATGAGTTTGAAATGATTGGTTTAGGAATGATGAAGTATTTTCTAGGAATTGAAGTAAATCAATATGAAGATGGTATTTTTATTTGTCAAAATAAGTATGCAAAGGACATATTGAAAAGGTTTAGGATGGTGAATTGTAAACCAGTTGTAACACCAATTGTAACTGGAACAAAACTCAATAAGAATAATGAGGGGTCATGTGTTGATTCGACTTTGTATAAACGACTTGTTGGAAGTCTTATGTATTAGAGAGAAACAAGACTTAATATTATTTTGGTTGTAAGTTTGATTTCTATATTTATGGAGATTCCGAAGAGCACCCATTGGCAAGGAAGAAAAATGATCTTGATATATGTTGTTGAAAGAACCAATTATGGTGTTTTGTACACATCAGATTCAGATTTTAAGTTAACTGGATATACTGATAGTGATTTTGTAGTTAGTGTAGATGACAGAAAGAGAACATTAGGATATGTTTTAATCTTTGGATCACGAGTTGTAGCTTGGGCTTAAAAGAAGCATCCCATTGTGACTTTATCATCTCTTGAGGTTGAGTATGTTGAAGCAACAACAACTCCATGTCAGACTATGTGGATGAGAAGTATTGTGACTGAGTTATTGCATGAATAGAAAGAACCAACTCAGATTCTCTGTGACAATAAATTAACCATTTCACTTTTACATAATCATGTTTTCCACAAGAAAACTAAGCATATTGATACGAAATATCATTTTATTCGAGAGATGATAAACAATGATGAAAGTTCTGTAGAGTTTTGCAAATATGAAGATCAGTTTGTAGACATCTTTTCAAAGTCCTTAGCTGAGGAATTATTTGAAATTCACAAAAAGAACATTGGGGTTTGTGAATTGTAATACTATAGAGTTTTGTTTTTGGATGAAATGATTAAGGGGGAGAATGTCAAAAATCAATCATTCAACCCCCAAAAAGTTGGCTTGTCTTAGCCGATCGAATTTTGAAGAGATACCACCGCTCAAAAATTTATTATCACAGCCTCAACCGCCTTATTCATTGATCATCACTACCACACCATTTCATTTCTGGCTGATCAAATTTCAAGGGGCAATGAGCTATTAATGTTTTGGAAAATCCAAATTTGACTTAGGTATAACAAAGGGGCAATTTAACTGACTAGTATTTGTATATATACATCCATGTAATTCATATTCTAGAATGCATAGAGAGAGATACAGAGATAGAGAATAAATAGAAATTGACAAAAAAATTTGAGAGTGTTATGAGGGGATTTTGTACTTTGTTTCTGTTTGTATGTGAGTTTGTAAAATCATGATGATGTTCATATTTGTTGCACAGTAATTTATTTTGTTGTAGCATGCATACACTATTTACTATCTGAAAAAATCATTTAAATCCTTATGTTGTATAGTGTTTTGTTGTAGAATGCTATTGAGTTTTTAGTACATAAGTACTGGGTGAATTTATTGTTGCAAGGAATGATTCAATGAAGTTGTTGCAAGGAATGATAAATACATGATAGTGATTATGTATATCCATCTTGGATTACAATCACTTAAGGTGAATATAGATTTGTAATGGGTTAGCTTAAGTACCAAAAAGAATCCCATTGTAGAAAAAATAATATCACTTCTCTCATTAATCTGTATTTGATACATTTTCTTCGTGATCTTCCTCCCTTGAACTTGATACTATATTCATGATTTACCAAAAGAGTGATATGGCTTAGACATCTATCTCTCCCTCCTTTATTTATAGATGAGAGATTTGTTGATATTGGGTCTTAAAGTTCCTTCAACTTGAAAACACAAAATGTAAACAAAAAAACCTTTCCCAATCAAATATTTAACCACTAAGAAATCCTTATTATTAACTATATAAACCTATTGAAAAGGAGCATTACACATATATCAGTATCTTATTCATATTCATTTTATTCCAAAGTTGTGATATCTTAAACAACATGTTATATATAGAAATATATGAAGTAATAACTTAGATGACACAATTTACTTAATGTTGTATAATCCAATCAAATTAAATACTAAAAACATGAATTATAGTAAAAAACAACACAATAGATAAAAAAAAAAACTACAAAGGAGATAGTATAGTTATCTTCAAAGTTATGAAACCAAATTCAACACGAAGAACATATTAAATAATATACATAAAACTCTAACTTAATTTTCCTATCACAACACCCAAAATACACCCATCCCATCATGAGGCACACTATCCTATAGAAGTAACATTCTATATCCCAACTTATCCTAACACCTATCAACAAAAATCAAAACACAACATGTCAATAAATCACATCTCTATATCCCAACTTATCCTACCATCTATCAACAAAAATCAAAACATAACATGTCAACAAATCACATCTCCATTTCTAATTGTGACCCTCTTAATGCATGGAGCACATTGTGTTCAAAAATTTCAATAAAATATATGTAAATATCTTATCACATAGAAAATCACATATACATGCTCTCTAATCTTTTGCAACTACACCTCTATACCCATGCTTATGCATTTTGATGCATGTTTAACACCTTGAAATTTGAGAACCACATCTAATGAGGAAGGGTTTTAGTAGGGTTTATAAAATAAATTATTAGCAATAATATAACAATTGTTATTAATATAATAATTATATCGTGACATTTATATGCATGTTTTGTCCTTTTCAACTTTGTTTTTTTAATAAAAACAAAAACTTGAAATCTCCCCAATTTGAATGAAAGTATAACTCTATATCGAATATGTATTAGTTTTGTCAAATTTGTAGACAAATGAAATTCCTTTTCCACTTGTCTACATACGTTTCTCTTTGGGATACACTTTACACTTTTTATGCCACTATTTACCATCTTTGGCCAATGATGCAGACATTGCACGTGGCATTTGTGATCGTATTTAATATAGTCAAGCAAGTAATGGCCTTCAACCAAACAACATGTTAAACACTAGCAATGGAACAGATGATCATCACCAGTCCCCCTCCCTCAGTCAAAGTATAATATTGAAGGAAAATCATTCTTCTTCTTATTGTAATTTGATGGACTAGGAATTCCCAAGTTCTAAGGATTTTAATTCCTCATACTTTGATAGCTTCTTGGATTTGGGCGAGCTTTCTATCAGTCTGTCATTCTTGCATAGATTATATTAGGTCATGTGACTAAGTTTGGCATATGCTGATACTAATCTCTTAAGTATTTAGTTGTTGTAGTGAAAGGTTAACCATTGCATTTAGTTCTTGTAAAAACACTTCATGGTTTTATATTGTATGTATATATCTTTGTCAATATTGTATGCCGCCCAGGATTTATTGAGTAGCATAATATGTCACTGAAAATGACAAAGACAAAGGAAGGTCAAATTTATAGACTACACGGAAATATGTGAATTTATATTAAAAAAATTGCATATAATGATGATACAGTTTAAATGTTTTAAGAAATGAATTTTTTTTGCTATTTTTTGCTATTTTTTGATTTTTTTTGCTATGCCACAGGTATGGGATGTCGGCTTATGGGTTTATCCATGTTTAGGCCCCTTTTGTAATGTATAAATAGATATCTAGGCGATGTAAGAAGTACACACACTAGATCTAGAGGATCGAAGGAAGTGATGCTAAGTGCAAGTGATTGTAAGAAGTTTTTTGCATATTGTATTTTGAGACTTACAGAGCTAAGTGCAAGTCACCTCTAGTGCTCTTTGCACATACTGTGTAAGGGTTTGTGTTGTGACCTAACTCCGGGAAGGAGGATCTGGTTAGGTGAATGCAGATCTCATGTCCTATGCGGAGTGGGGTTTTGGGCTTTGTGCATGTAATAATATTGACAGAAGATAATAAAGAAGATGAAGAGTTGGTGGACGTAGCCCCACGCTGGGGGTGAACCACGTATATCTTATTTTGTGGTTGCTTTGTGCATTATGGTTTTTATGTTATTGTTGTGATTTATGCTTAAGTACTGTAATCTCTATGTTGAATGCATCTGATATAGAAGCCTAGTTCTTAGTAATGTGAATGAATATTAGATCTAATTTATTTCTATATGCTAAGTGCTTGGATGTATTAGATCTTGTTGAATACTACGTTGCTTTGTAACTAGGGTTTCAAACTGCGATGTGAATAACAGTTAAATACCGATGAATGTTAATTGCTAAGTGCTATGTTAAGTGTTGTAATCATGGATCTGTGTCCAAGCTAGGCTGTGGACATCTGAGTCCTGCAACCCCCCCTGCCTCTACCTCAGGTGAGACTTCATCTGCTTCACAAGTGTTGCCGAAAGGGTCGATAGTTCGGGTTTTTTTGGTGTGTTGTTGAGCGTTGAACCCCGGGTCTACCCCTGTGCCAACAAACACATTGGAATTAAGGTTCAATTGCTTGCTTAAATATAATAAACCTTTATAGATAAGCTCATCATTATGCCAAGAGTCACTTGGAGAAGCTTGAGGATCTTGTTTCAATTGTTGGATAAGGATATAAATTTTGGGATCTTGCAACCATTCATAGAGAAATACTTGAATCCAATCGACTGTAATGAAAGAGAGGGAAAATAGGGAACCTTTGTCTTCACATTTCTTTCAAAGAGAATCAACAACCATATTTTATTTTTCCTTCTTGTAAGTGATCTCATAATCATACCTAAACAACTTGGTCATCCATTTTTATTGCTCTTCGAAGGAGATTCTTTGCTATACAAAATAATTGAGGCTACGATGATTAGTTTTAATTTGGAAACATTGTCCCAAGAGATAAGGAAAAAAGAGATACATTGTATAAAGAATAGCCAACATTTCCTTTTCATACATTGATTTGACCAGATGTCACTCTAAAAGTTCTTTTCTAGTGAAAGGAAAAGGTCAACCATCTTACATGAGGACTGCCCCAATTCCTCTCCCCAACAAATCACATTATAGGAAACAATTATTGGTGAAGTCTGGTAGTGTGAGGATAGGAGTCGTGCACATAGAATCTTTAAAGTCCTGGAAGGAGTGATCATCTTTGAGAATCCAACCAAATGCATTCTTTTTAAGGCGATCTGTGAGAGGAGTGGTATTGTTTCTATAATTCTGAAAAAACTTGTGATAATATCCAATTAAACACAAGAAAACACACAATATTTTAATAGTTTTAGGGTGAGGCCAATCCTTCATAGCTTAAATTGTCTTAGGATCCACCCATACACCATCCTTGCTAAAAATATGACCCAGGTACTCAAATTTAGCGGCTCCAAAAGAAAATTTATATTGTTTGAGAAAAAGTTGGTGCTTAGGTAGTAGATGGAGAACTTGATCCACATGGATGGGATGGGCTTGCCAAGATTTATTATAGATGAGAATATCATCAAACAAAACTAAGACAAAATGATGGAGGAAGGGATGAAAGATATGATTCATCAGACTTTGAAAAGTGGAGGGAGCATTACAGAGGTCAAAGGGCATGACCAAGAGCTCATAGTGACCCTCATGAGTTCTAAATGAAATCTTGGGAATTTATTCTTCCTTCATATGTATATGTGGTAGCCAAAATGAAGATCAAGTTTGGTAAAGTATTGAGAAACACTCAATTCATCCAAAAGGTCATCAATGACACGGATGAGAAATTTGTCCTTGATTGTGATTTTGTCAAGGGCATGAAAATTGGGACAAATGTGCCAAGTTCCTTCTTTCTTGAGTACCATGACTACTGGAGAAGAATAAGGAATAGTACTCAAATGGATAACACCTGCTTCTAGCAATTCTTGAACAACTTTCTCAATTTCATTTTTCTAAGCAAAGGGATGATAATAAGGGTG
>ML803093.1:251698-262450 GCA_009831015.1 Picea engelmannii
AGAAGAATAAGGAATAGTACTCAAATGGATAACACCTGCTTCTAGCAATTCTTGAACAACTTTCTCAATTTCATTTTTCTAAGCAAAGGGATGATAATAAGGGTGAACATTGGGAGAAAGACTTCATGGGATTAGAGGAATGGGATGATCTTGGATGTATCGGGAAGGGAGAATTCCATGGGGGTGTTAAAAATAGATTGGTTTTGGTATAGTATAGATTGGATGTTAGGATGCATAGAGGTTGTATTAATGACTTGAATGGAATGGAGTTGGGAAATAATGCTATAATGATATTTTTCGAGTAGATTTTCCATTTGATAGAAGATGTTGATTTCAGGTGATCTTGTTGTGATGCCTTGGAACTTATATTGTTGCCCCTCCTATTGGAATTAGAAGGTGAGGTCCTTAAAATCCATGGTAATGGGGGCGAGAGTGTGTAACCATTAAGCATCCAACACTATCTCACAACTTTCCATGTTTGTAGCAAATGTATGATATTTTAGTTGGTACTGAACAATTTGTCGGAACAAATTTTCACATTCCAACCACATTTAATGGAACCACCATTTACAATCATGATCTGAAAATTTTCAACTACAAAGATAAAACAATTGTCTTCTTGGGAAATAAGGTGATGAATAAAATTATGGGTGTTGCTACTATCAACTAGGATGATGACTTTCCTATGTTTAATGCATCTGATTAGCTTGAGGTTTTGGGGAGCAGACAAGACGGTGAGGGCATTCATTGAAATTAGTGGTTCAACTTTTGGAGGGTGAGAGGGTGGAGTAGGATCATATTTTTTGGGAATATATTCAATAGGGGAAACATCAAAATCCTTGTCATAAACATCCTCAAAAATAGCCATAAAATATTTTATTCTTTGCACTTGTGCCCCCAAAAAATATTTATCATCACAATTATAGCAAAGGCCCTTGAGTTGGCTTTCAAAATTTTCTTCCTGAGTTAATTTCTAGATCTTGAGAGGAGTAGCAGAAGGGGTGAGATTGGTGGATTAAGGAAAAAGAATAAAGGAGGGTTTTCTATTTTGAGTAGAGATAATTTGTTGTGCTTCATTTGTGTGTTTAGTAGTTTCCAACCAAGTTTGGGAGTGGGCCATGAGGACCTGGGTGCATATTTCATCCTTTAGGACACTCATAAAGCATTCCCTAAAGAAGGCATTGAACATGCCCTCAGTTCTGAAATCTAAGTGCTCAAAAGAGGTTATAGAGTCTTCCAATGTGCCAGATTGTTTCAACTTGATCAAACGGCCTAAATGGCGAGTGTTTGTGTCAAAGAATTCATAAATCTATGCCACAAACTGTGTCCAAGAAACATACCCTTGGTGCGCATTTTTATGCCAATTCCACCATTGCCAACATTCTGGATCCAGATAGAGAACACCATAATAAAGTATGGCCAACTCATCAGTAATGCCATGAAAAGAAATATAATGTTCCATTTGAGTGACGAAGTCTGTGGGATCCAAGCCATCAAATTTATTGACCTCAAATCTGGGAAGAGGGGGGTCATGATGAATTTGATTGGAATGAGGGTCATGGAAAAGGGAAGATTTGACATCTTCCTGGAAGGAAGTTTTTTCAGAGGAGGTATGGTTCAAGGATCACATAACCAATTTGTCGAGTGTGGCATTGATGGTTGCATATTGGTCCTTGAGGGTCTCAACATAGGAACTAACAGAGCTAATATTGGATTTGATGTGCTTGATGTACTCCTTTTTCTGGGTGTTTTCAACAAGCAAAGTATTGATTTCTTGGGCACCGATGAGAGCCATTGGTGAAGTGGCAAAGGGTCTTCATAGAAAAAAAGGTTACAAGTGAGGGGTATCGCGATGGATGGTGCGAAGAGAGAAATTCAATGAGATAAGTGGCAAAGAAGGGTGTTGTGAGGGGTGGGTGGGTCCATGTAAAAAAAGGCTTACAAGTGATAGGTATCATGGTGATTAGGGAAAAGAGAGGAATCCAATGGGATATGTCCCGAATAAGGGTTACAATGGGAACACTATACTCTTTGTTTTTAAATCTTGTAGTGTTATACTCCGACCTGAAGAATATTGCAATGAAGGAATGCCAAAATTATTAATAGAGATAACTATGTAGGAATTTCACAACCTTGATGCGGAAAAATTTCCCTTTTGTTTCTTTGTTGTTCTATTTGTTTCCCAATGGTTAGGGTTTTCAGGGTTATTACAGACAAGGGTTTTCCCTGTTTTATAGATATTTGATATACGTGCAGGGTCGAACAATAGTACTCGACCGAATATCTCAAGGAACCAACTAAGGAGGCTTGACTATACACTTAGACATACTAATTGATTACCTAGGTACTAGTAATTATCTTCCTGAGTTTTGTTCTCGATGTCACTATAGTATTCAAGAGGTTGATCGACTGATCTAGACTTGGTTTCAAGAGACCTAAGGGACTCCTAATATACCTGACGATACGTGGGAGTCATGGCCATGTACAGATTCTGTCTGATGCAATACTACTCGAAGGGGTACCAACAATGGTTACAAAGGTTTTCAACAAGGTGAAACATTTGTTTCGAGTAACCCCATGAAATTGTCTATATTTCCTACATGTAGTCTTCCCCAGCTACAGTTTTACCCGTTGAATGAAAAATATCTATGCTTTAAAGCACCGACAATACACATCTCTACCCTGAAACATTTCCCACATTTTCTATAGAGGAAAGAGATGAGATACCAATTGTAAGGTACCAAATGTATTATAATAAGAAGAAACAAAAATATTGTAGTGAACACGAGAAAAAGAACAAAATATAGAGAATAACAACATCAACAATGATATATTTATTGATAGAAATCCAAGTTCACTTCCCTGTTCAAGGGGGAAACCTCTAGTAGAGCAACATTCTATTGCAATCATTCTCAAAACAATACTTTCCTATACCTTCTACTTCTATTTATACTAAATATGTATTCTAAATAACATTCCAGAGGAATATATTTATAGAAGCATAAGATTCTATTAAGTATTCTTACATTAGACTTGTTCACATTATTATATAGGCCCTATTTACTAATGTCGACCTTTATTACATAGAAAACATATTATGCTATCTACTTGATGTTAAATTTAGAGCTGCTATTAAGTTCTTTTCAATTTACTAGACAATAAGAGCATATGCAGGATCACTAAAAGATACACAATCACAAGGTACACAACATTTATCATGGGAAACCCTTATGGGGGAGAAAACCCAACAAAAAATTCCTTAATATAGATTGCCAATATAATGCCAAGATAATAAACCAAACACAAGAGAATATCCAACACTAAGAAATGCACCTCTCTCTTCCTTCTTACGACAACTGACAACTGTAGCTTCATTCAAAATTGTGCACTAAATGAGTGACTTGAGTGAGTGATCCAATGAGGCACCTTCCACTCTTATTTATACTAGATGGTAGGTGTTAGGGTGGTGTCTCTTCATCAAGAAGGTTCGACTTCTTCACTTAGTGGATAAAATCACTTTAATTAGGCATGGGGGCCGACTTCTTAATTAGTATCATATAATTAGGGTTTGACCAATCCATAAAAGGGGATTTGGTCTTATACAAAGATCAAAATGATCAATCCATAAAAGAGGATTGATCTATAAGATAATAACTCAATAATAAGTAGAATATTCTTTGCAGTTACAATATTTCAACACTCCACCTTAACAAGAAAGGTATTATACAACATCATCAGGAGAGAGAGAGGGAACAAGCATCAACAACATCTAGAACACTGACTGGCATATCTATTAATCATCAGAATTTTTTCTCATCATCAATAACATCAACATTAACAGCATGGAGTTGGAGTATCATCATCATTTTCGTCAATGTTCACAACATTGAGCTCGAACTTGAAACATAAACATTGGTTAACATAAAATATATAAAAACAATATCAACATCATCATCAATGACACAAGAATGGAGAAACATCATCACAACATGAGGTTGGAGAAACAAAATTATCATGGCACGAGGTTGGAGAAACAACATCATCACAGCAGGAGGCTGGAGAAACATCATCATCATCATCACAGGGAAACAAAATGCGGCAGGTGTAACAACAACAGTTTGTAGTACTCTGACAGTCCCTAGGGATCTACCCAGAAATCATACGATTCTATAGGATATAAAATCCTAACAAAGCTACCACGTGGTACTCTGACAGACCGTCCTTACCGGAGCTTCAGGATCTTCCCAGGAATCATAAGATTCCCTAGGATTATAAAACTCCTAACGAATCTACCACTACTAAACACAACTAGCATATACATGCACAGGTACTCTGACATATCATCCTTATCGGACCTTTGGGATCTATTTAGGGATGATCAATCCCCTAGGATATAAAATCATAACTGAGATACTCATTTTTGATCAGGATACCATAGTGTCATCAACATCACCCCCCCTTTCGAGGGAGGTCCTTTCAGACTATACCAAGCTTGTCTTGAAAGTGCTCAAAATTTACATGAGACAAAGGCTTGGTCAACACATTTGCAACCTGCTCATTTGTGCCAACATATTGGAGCTTTATAGCTCCCCTGCGCACCATATGAAAAATGTATTGATACCATATTTCTATTTTTTTTGACTTGTCATGGAACATAGGTTTCTTTATCATCTTTATGAAACTCTAGTTATCACCTAGAATCATGGTTGCTTCCATCTCCAGATCAAATAGACATGTCAACAACTTTTGAAGCCATATGGATTCACAGCTAGTGGAACATTCAACAATGTATTATGGTTCTGATGTGCTGAGAGAAATACTAGATTGCTTCCTACTCTTCCATGAAGCCATGGTTGACCCCAGAATGAAACAACATCCCGAATTTCTCATTCAGTCAGAAACATTTCCAGCCCAATCTGAATCGGTACAGCCAATCAATCTGAAGTCATGATCTACATTATAACAAAGACTAAATTCCAATGTGCCCTTAAGGTATATCATCAGTGTTCATCACATGTTTTGAAGCAACAAGGTGAACATGTCTGGGCTCTACCAGATACTGACTCAAGTTGTTCACAACAAAACATATATTTGGCCTGGTATTCATCAGATACATCAACGATCCAATGATTTGTTTGTACAACATAACATCAACCAATTCTAACGAAGTATCAACCAAGAGATTCAACTTTGTTTCCATGGGTGTGCTCATGGATTTACACTCCAACATATCGAACCTCTTCAGTATTTCAACTGCATACTTCCCTTGGTTAAGGAAGATATTCTGTGGGCTCTCCCAAACCTCAAGACCTAAGAAATAGTGCATTAGGCCTAGATCTTTCATCTCAAATTTTGCAACGAGCTTCTTCTTACAATCAGTGATGAGATTTTCTTCTCCAGGTAAGAATAATTCATCCACATACATCAGAAATATAATTGGCTCATCATTCATAACCTTGAAGTAAAGGTTAGAATCAACTTTACTCTTGGTAAACCCCAAGATTGTCAAGAAATTGTAAATCCTTCCATACCAAGCTCTAGGAGCTTGCTTCAATCCATACAGAGCCTTGTTCAACCTGCAGACATGAGTCTTTCTGTCTTCAACTTCACACCCTTGAGATTGTTCTATATACACTTCTTCTTCAATAACACCATTTAAAAAGTTTGTTTTCACATTCATCTAGTGTAACTTCCACTTCATCTTGTCTACAAGAGTTATGATGGTTCTGATAGAAGTGTATCTAGATACAGGAGCAAACATCTCTTCATAGTAAATTCCTTCCTTTTGAGAAAATCCACGAGCTACAAACCTTGCTTTATGTTTTTAAATAATTCCATCAACAACATGTTTTATCTTGTATAACCATTTGGAAGATACCATATCTTTGCACTTCGGTCTGGGAACTATATCTCGTACATCATTATTTATAATTGATTGGTATTGTTCTGTCATGGCATCTGCCCATTCTTTCTTCAGAATGGATTCTTCAAAGCAAGTAAGATCCTTTTATATGATATCACACATCAAAGCCATATAACTGGAGAATGGCTTAGGTTTCTTGATTTGTATCATGGTTCCTTCTAAGGCACCATACTTTTCTCCATCTTGAATAAGTTACCTTGCCCAAGATGGATTTCTCTTGTGACAGATCATCATCTGGGGAGGTTCTTGAGATTCTATTGTATCATGATCTTCTTGAATCTTATCATCCAGGTTATTTGTAACTTTCCTTACTACTTTTGCAACTCTGGGAGCTGCAGGCTATTCGTCACATACTTCTTCAAGCTGACATCTTCTTGATTTCTTGAGTTCTGCATCTTCATGAAAGGTTACATCTATGCTGATCTCAATGTGATGGTAACATGGTATGTAAATTATGAAGGTCTTTGATACCTCACAGTAGCCAACAAGTATTCCCTTCTTTCCTAAAGGGTCCAGCTTGGTTCCCTTCTCTTTTAGAATGTGTACAAAAACTAGACAACCAAATATTTGGAGATGGCTTACTTATGGCTTCTTTCTAGAGAACATTTATTTGGGGGTTTAAAACCCAAGTGCACTATGGGATAATATGTTTTGTACATACACTGTTGTTCTTGCTACTTCGTCCCATAAGTGCATTGGAAGATCTTGATCATGGATTATATTCTTCACTGCTTCCATTATAGCTATGTTCTTTCTTTCTTCTACACCATTTTGTTGAGGATTGTAGGGAGTGGTGGGCTCCCTCTTAATCCCGACATCTCTGCAAAAGATTACAAACTCTTTTGAGATGTAATATCCTCCATTATCTGACCTGAGTATCTTTATTTTTCTTTCAGAGAGATTCTCTGTCAAGGCTTTGAATTCATTGAATTTTCCAAACACTTCATGTTTTGATTTCAAGAAGCAAACCCAAGTCTTACAAGAATAGTCATCAATAAATTACATATAGTATACATACTCACTAAGGGAGGTGATGGAATTGGGACACATACATCTGAGTGGATGAGCTCCAAGACTCTTTTTTCTTTACTGACTCTTTTTGAGAAAGGATTCTTTATGTTCTTTCCTTGTGCAGAACCCTTGCACATGCCTTCATGGTCAAATTTGAATTCCAGTAGACCTGTAACTACCTTGCTCACATATGGTAAGGATTTGTAGTTGATGTGATCTAGTCTTCTATGCCAAATTTTGGATGGACTCTCAGTGGAGTGATTCAAGGCTGCATCTGAGTGACCTTTTAACTTATACATTCCACCTTCTTCTGTTCCAATAAAAATTGCATCTTCTATGATTCTTCCTTTAGGCCACATAAGGAATTCACCATCTATGAATGCAACCATGAAGCCTTTCGGATCTAAATATGAGATAGAAAGAAAATTCTTCATCAAACCTGGTACATATAGTACATCCTTCATATTCATTGGGGTCCCTGAATCAAGTTTGTAGGTGGATTCTCCCACTCCTTTGATAGGTTACTAGTAATCATCTCTAGGTGTAACATTCTGGGGAAATTTCTTTTCTGTAAGGCTAGAGAGAATGTCTCTCTAACCTGCCATGTGATTAGAAGCACCACTATCTATGAGCCAAGTGTCCTCTCCAAGTGAAATAGATCATGAGAGGGCATAGAATAAGACATAGTCTTCAATCTTTTCTTTAATTATCTTCATGGGTGTCTCATCATCTTCATCTGCATGGGCATGGTGTCTTTTGTTATTTTTTCTTCTATTCTTATCTTCTAGCTAGACATTTCTTAGCAATATGTCCCATCTTGTCACAATGATAACCATGATACGAGGAGAAATCCTTTTCTCTGCTTTGACCTTTCTGAAACTTCTGGAATCTCCTTGGAGGGTGAGATTCTTTATGGATGAATCTCTTTGGGGAGTGAGATTCCTTATGTAGGTGGGTCTCATTCTTGAAGTGAGACCTTATGTTTCTTCCTTTAGCATGAGAAGCTAGGGATTTATATTCATCCCTTAATAGTATTTCTTCTCGGTTAGCTACTCTTGCTTCTTCTTGAACACATTCTTCCCAAAGACTGTCAAATTGTAGTTTCTCCTTTCTGGCAGAAATAGTTTGGATGAATGCATCCCAAGGTCTTGTGAGACCATTAAGAGTTGTCATTATGAGTTCATATTGATATAGGTTGTCTCCAATTTCTTCTATATGTTCCTTGAATTGAGAGATCCAAGAGAAATAGTCATGAATTATTTCTCCTTTCTCCATCTTTGTATTCTTTTGTTGGGTTCTCAAGTTCATATTCTGGTTAATGTTCTTTCATTCATACATTCTAGTTAGGGCATAAAAAATCTATTTTGAAGTGTTCTTAGAAGCCACTTTAGGGATCAAATGATCTTTAATAGAGTCTACAATGATTCTTTTGGCCCTAACCATATCCTTCTGGTACTTTACTTTAACTGTAGCATTTGCAGGTTCTGGTAAATTTTCCTTGATGAATCTTGCAAGGTCATTCTCTTCAAGAATGAGTGAAATCCTATACTTCCAGGAACATAAGTTATCCACACCTTCTAACTTGTCAACAAGCTTGGTGCTTGCATACATCTTGACCTGGAGCTGGGAAAATGACCCAAAATTAAAAGTGCTCAGAAATTAAATATGAACTTACCAGGAGGTGCGCTTGGCTGAGGTGAGTATCTTGGTGGAGTCTGTTTTCTGAAAATCCAAATTTTACCCCTTGAAACTGAGACTGTGCAAATTTGGACTGGTACTTTTGGTATTGGTTCTAGTTTCCTGTTTTTTTGGTATTCTAGTACCAGTGAAAACTAGGGTTTCAATTTTCCAAGGCTCTGGTCACTGAAAAGGTGCACTCAATCTTCCAATGAGTTCGCTAGGATAGGGTGCACTTCCCCAGATATCTTTTAGACTGAATTTATCTTCCAATAAAAGGCCTTAATTTTCTTGTATGACAACAATGACGTTTTTTGTTACCTAGTGAAAGGTTTTCTATTCAATCAAGCTCCAATACCATGTTAAATTTAGATTTGGTATTAATTTCTTTTCAATATATTAGACAATAATAGCATAATAAGGATCACTGAAAGATACACAATCACAAGGTACACAACATTTATCCTAGGAAATTCTCATGGGGGAGAAAACCCGACAAAACATTCCTTAATATAGATTTCAAATACAAAGCCAAGATAATAAACCAAACACAAGAGAATATCCAACACTAAGCAATGTGACTCTCTCTTCCTTTTTCTAGCAACTGACAACTGCAACTTCCTTCAAACTTGTGCACTAGATGAGTGACTTGAATGAGTGAGGTAATGAGGCACCTTCCACTCTTATTTATATTGGTTGGCAAATGGTAGGGTGGTTTATCTTCATCAAGCAAGGCCCACTTCTTCACTTAGTGGATACAACCACTTTAATTAGGCTTGGGGGCCGACTTCTTAATTAGGAGCATATAATTAGGGTTTGACCAATCCACAAAAGGGGATTTGGTCTTATACAAATCCCGACATGATCAATCCACAAAAGGAGATTGATATATAAGATAATGACTCAATAATAAGTAGAATATTCTTTGCAGTTGCAATATTTCAACGCATGAGAGGTTAGGAAGGCTAGGTCCCTAACAAAAAAAATGTCACATAGTGATTATGGAAAATATTAGATGGGAAAAATGAAAAAAAAATAATTCTAGAGTTATTAGTAACATTGAGAAAGCCAATGTAGTTCAACATTTGACTCATTCTTATAGTGATGGAAAATTGACCAATCTTTCATGGTTATTAACATAACAAGAAATTGATGTTGTAAAAGAGGCTATATGGAAGATTACATTTCCCAATGGATTTACTTCAAACATAAATAATATATTAACAAAGAAATGTGATTTTGGTGGGGGAAAAGCTCACGATTGACATACATTTATTAAGGTTTAATATTTTTTTATATATTTATCATCTTATGATATATACATTATTTTTTAGTAATAGATCTTTGTTTCTATGTAGTGTTTCTTATTAGCAAAGTAGAATATTTAGAGTGGAAATAATATATTATTATAGTAATAGGAAATTGTAGAAGAGCCAAACTACTACAAATAACAAAACTTTTATTGATGAAAACAATCTTTTCTTGCCTCTTCACAGGTGCAACTTCTAGTTGAGTAGAGCTCAAATTAAAATATGCTTCACAAGACATCCCATTACATTGCTTCTACTTCCTTATCTAGTTTTTATCTAACCTCCTAGGAGCTTTCTAGTAGGTGTTGCCTTGTAGTAAGCCTTCTTACAATTATTTCTTTCATAATAGTTTCTATCTAACCTCCTAGGCACTTTCTAGTGAAAGATATTTCTAGTAGGTGGAAGCTTCTAGTAAGCCTTCTTACAATTCTTTCTTTCATAATATATTTACTACATGGGCCTTATTTAATAGAGATGGCCTCAATATATAACAACCTCTCTATATACTTAAGGGATTTAGGGTAGGACCCTAACATGATCTCTCCTTTATAAATCAACATTGTCTTGAAGGCTAGAGATGAGAGAATTGTTGAAGGATATCTTCTAGTTCCCATGTGGCATCATGAGGCTATGTATCCTTCCATTATATTAGGACATCTTGGATAGTACATTGGAAGAGATGACACCTTTTTTTGTTGAGAATTGACTCAAGTTGCAACCAAATGGAACCTTCTTCATCCAATTTTGGAATTCTAGTTTGAATATGATAATTAGATGGAACTACTTTCTTTGAGTAGGACACATGAAAGATGGATGAATCTAAGAGTGTCT
>ML803094.1:0-12242 GCA_009831015.1 Picea engelmannii
TTTTCCTTGACACTCTAATATTGTGTTTTTTGTCCTTTTATAATTATGTATGACGAGGAAGAGAATCAATCAATGAATAAACTATTCCTAGGGATTGACTGTTGTTTTTTCATGGATACACAACTTACAAATATCTTGGAGGAGCTTCTTACTTAAATCCAATTTCTATAACACTTTTAAAGTATCCATAGTTTTTTTTTTAATTTTTTATTTCAATAATTTATTTATTTATATATCACTAGATTTATTTATTACTACTATTTAATCTAAATCTAGTTTCTATAACAGTTTTTAAAGTATCTATACTTTTTGTAAATTTTGTATTTCAATAATTTATATATCACTAGATTTATTTATTACTACTATTTAACTTAAAATACTAAACATGAGCACAAACGCATAAGCACCGCTTCAAATCATCGAATGCCTATTGTTGTGTTCGGCCCCACGCAAATGTAGCCTTACCACCACCCCTGGTTATTTGGCCGAGGGCCTATGCAATATGGGAAAATCCCAACACAAACTTGTGGTAGAAATTGGCAAGGCCCAAGAAGCTCTSAAGCTCAGTGAGTGTGGTTGGGGCTGACCAGTAACGGATGACTTGGATCTTGGATGGATGTACGCCATGTTGATCAATGATTTATCCTAGGTAATGGACCCTGTCCATGCCGAAGGATCATTTTTCCAAGTTGGCATATAGCTTGTGCTGATGCAGGGTGTGCAGAACCTATTGAATATGTTGCAAGTGTTCAGCCCAAGTCTCATTGTAAATGAGAATGTCATCCAGATACACCACTACAAAAGTATTGGTGAGTGGTCGCAGGATATCATTCATAATCCTCATGAAAGTGGCTGGGGCATTTGTCTTCCATTGACTTGAAGGTTGTCTTCCATACATATGTTTGTTCTATCGGGACTTGGTGGTAGCCAGACTTAATATCAATCTTACTAAAGTATTTGGCCCCGATGAGTTGATCAAGGAGGTCGTCGATTCAGGGAATCATGTACCGGTTTCTGACTGTGATTTAATTTCGAGCCAGGTAATCAATGGAAAGTCGCTCGATTCCATCTTTCTTCTGTACCAGCACGATTGGGCTCCCACAAGGTTATGATTTGGGACAGATGTGCCCCTTGTGGATCAATTCTTGGATCTTTCGCTTGATATCCTCATTCTCTAACAGAGAGAGGCGATAGACTGGCCCATTGGGAAGTGGTGCGTGAGGGGTGAGATCGATGGGGTACTTGACCTGGTAGTGCAGAGGTACCCTGATAGGTGAGGAGAAGATATCCGAGTATTCTTCCATGACCTTATCTACTTGCTTCTATTGTGTGGAGAGGTCGGCCACAGATACCTTGGTTGTGGCTGTGATCTTTCTCTCATTCTGAGAGCGAATCACAAAGAAGAAAAACTTCCCCGTCTGAGAGATGACCTTTCCGCATTGCTTAGCAGAGATCAAGGAAATAGCATTAGGTGGGACAGCCTCGGGTATCCTGTACAATTTGCCATTCAAAGTAATAGTAACACTACAAGGACTAGAATCATATACAATACGACGTTTCTATAAATAAGGTTGGCCCAAAAGAACATCACAAACTTTGAGAGGAGAAACATCACACAATACCTCATCTTTGAAGGGCTTGATGGCGTACGATATTCAGAACTGTTGGCTGACGCGGAGATCGCTTCCTTGGTGGATCCATCCAATGGTGTAGGGTTGTGGGTGTGGCATTGTCGGCATGGCGAGACACTTGATGACCTCTGCTGAGATGAGGTTCTTCTGGCTAGCACTATCAACGATGAAGTGCAATAGAGTACCTTTTACCCACATCTATGAATGGAAGAGGTGCTCTCCTTCTTCTGGCTCGTCTAGTTAGCCCTGCTGGAGCTTCGTGGTAGAACCGATGGCACTGGGTTCCGTGTCAATGATCTATCTTCCCCTTTCTGGTTCTGACTCAGATTCAGAACCCGCATTTGATTCAGAGGCTTTCACATCAGCCACCAGCGACTTCTTTGAGCAACAGTCAGTAGTGTTATGCCAAGGGATCTTATGGAAGTCGCACCACTTCCCAGTATCTTTCTTTTTCCTTCTGGTGTCCTTCTTTGCTTGTGGCTTGGACTGGTTGTCCTGATACTGTCCATCATTGCTCTGTCCTTTTTTCTATGGGTTGGGGCCACCCTTTCCTAGCTTTTGTTGTGAGGGGTTCCCCGACCCAAATTGTCGCGTATTTTGTTTGAGCTTCCGCTCGATTTTGACAACATATCGGTAGGCCGCGCCCAAGGATGAGATGTACAGAAATTTCATTTTGGTATGGATGTATCTATGCAGAGCACCATGATACTTGAGCACCATATGTCTCTTTGAATATTTGATACAAAACTTGGTGCGTAACGTATCGAAGATATTTGTGAAATCTGGCAATGCTTGGTCTCTTTCATGCCGTAGTGTGGTCCATTTGGTATACAAGTCATCATAACTTCCGACAGGGTAGTATTGTTCCTTAATAGCATCCCTGAAGGATTCTCAGGTGGTCATGACTGTAAATAATGAGGGCTCCTCTGTTTTCTTTTGCTCACAAAAAGTTTCCCAGCAATCTTTGACACAAGGAATGGCTTTGAGGAGCGCAAAAGTAATATTTTCTCTATTCGAAAAGCTATGAACAAAAAAATACCCTTATAGTAGATCCAACCACTTGTCTACAACATCTACATCTATCTGACCTTCAAATATAGGAATATCAAAGTTTATTTGTATGTTGATGGGGGCGATGCCTCCGCTCGAAGAAGAGGCATCGCATGTTGGTAGCCGTCGAAGGATTTACGCAAAATTATCCATCATTTCATTCCTCTATTGCGTGAGAGCTTCCTCAATCAATAGTTTGAAAGGATATCTTATCCCATCATATTTCTTTTCTCCTTCCATGAGAGGTCGCTTAGGTGTGTGAGAGCTTTTGTCCTTAAGAGAAACAAGCTCGAGACCCAACTCTTTGTACTCCGACCTCGTTGGGGACATGCATTAAGATGACAAGGAGCATACCACTCTGATAACACTTATCCAGATTTTATGAGCAGAACGAAATGACTACAAATTATTACCAAATCCTTAACATATAATAACAGAGATACAGTAAAATTGGTTTTCTATTCAATAAAGAAATAAGCTGAAACTGTAAAATGCAGCGAAAAACAAGCTTGCTGGAATGGTGGTGGCTTATGTCTGAGAATATATGTGAGAGCTATGCTCATTCGAAAGAAGAAGATTACAATGAGGCTCTCAAGGACTTTGTACAATAAACAGGAGTTTCAAAAACCCTAAACATCCAAAAACCTAAACTTAGGAGATGAAGCGCCAAAAGTCATGTGGGCCCCGTTTGGGTAAGTTAGTGCATCAACCTCCCGGGGTCGTAGCTTTTGCATATGGTTTCCGTTTTAGGCACATGATAACCCATTGGAAAGATCTATCCGACTACAAAAGTTGTGCAAATTTTCATGATGAAATTTTGCGACCGTAACATACCCCAAAAAGCGTCGTTTAGGGCTTCAAAATGACTCCAGAAGTTCAGGACCCAAAAACCGCTAAAAATAGTAAATTATCAAAATTGCTAGAAAGTTGTTTTGAGCCAGCTGGAAAACATGGTTGGCCACTGATATCCACCTGGATCGATCTAGGAGTGTACTTTACAATATTCTCATCATGACTTCCAACAATATCCTAGAAGGTGTGATACATATTCTTTTGAGCACTTGGAGTTATTCTATGGAGAATATTTTCAACCACCTTTATGCTCAGATCTTAGTGAACATTCTTATGAGGCCACGATTGGCCGAGGACAAGAAGAACTTCATAGTGGAAATATCTAACCTTATTTTTCCTCATCTTTCTATATCATTGAAGATATGACTGCGAATTACATTTTGGACGCTAAATTATCTATGGGGGAAAGGTGTTTTAAACATATGGTTTGTTGTAGGTATTTTTTGCCGAATATAGAATATCAACAAGCCCTAAGTTGTGAGAATTGTTTTTCTTAAGATCTAAATTCATGTCCCATTTTTTATCCAAACTATCCTTGGGTAATCTTCAGGCATTCTTTATATTTCTTACGATTTCATTTCGATCCTAGGGGAATGATTAAATCCATAGTGACCATTCTTTGAAGTGTTTGAATGAACCTTATGAGCCTTCATCTTATTACAAACCTATTTGGAGATGGGTAGAGAAAGCATCCGGGAACACATATCATCATGACTTTGTTTAAACTTTCCTACTCATGGTTATTTTGTGCTTGGTGCATTTTTTTATTTGGTTCGTAACTAAGCACAAATGTAGAATCTTTGATTTTGATGAAAAGCTCAGATGGATTCTCATCATTGCTCCATTCATCTCTTCCAATTGATCAATAGGGTTCATTAGATGATGGTGGTCCAACACACATGAGGTACACTAGTCATTGTTTCACATAAAGTGTCACATTTAATTAATCAAGCATTTAGGAAAGGGTCATGGGTTGAATTCAGATAATGGATCATGACTGCTTAGAAGTTATGATTTTTTCCTTGTTTCACCTTGGTCCTTGAATTTATTTCCATCTCTCCTCAACATTTCAATCGTCAAGCACCTTCACAATATCCACTTCATATTGTCCATATTAGGATCATTAAATCACATGGAGCTTTGCAATGAGTTCTCCACCCACATTGAAAGGATGACAAGGAGAATACATGTAGTTACTCTTTACACTCCCCAACTCATCTACATGACATCCCATGAACACTTCAGGGAGTTTCTGTGGTTGCACGGTGGGATAATTCTTTATCCCCTATTGTTTCAGGAAATTTCATCTCCATTTTTCCATTCGACTATCAAAAACGAGGGTCCAATGTTTTCGACCTGCAAACTTAGAATCCATATCTCATTCGAATCCCATTCTTCCTTCCTCAATTCAGCCCTGCTCTCTTCCTTATTTAGTGAAATTGTCCTATGATGTTTCATTCCTTTCAAGGGACCTATATGTAGTGCTCAAGCCAGACATGTTCGTCTCACCTAGATCTGTAGATTTTTTAAATTTGTTACTTTGGTCTGCTATCACATCTCCTTTCTCTACCCTCATGAATCTTCCATCCTCTTTTTGTCAATTCAAGGAAGGATTTGGAAAGTAGGAAACAAGCAATTAGTTTGAGCACAAAATCACAATGGAAATTTTAAGGTAGAAAAAACAAATACTAGACACATTATAAGCCATCATCAGGGATATGTATCGATACCATGGCCATCCACTTGTCAACAATCCTAGAGCCTCATTGGCACCTGAATCTAAGAGGCTCCAACTTCAATTAGCCCCTCTTATCTACATGAAGATCAACAATAGTTTGATGATTTCTTGAGTCCATGGTGAAGCCCCATAAAATCCTCTCAACACATGTAGCCACCCCCCTCTGCCCCCCCGAATCTGAACTAGCTCAAGATATTCTTTATTTAGTATAGCTTATGAAGTATATATTTTCTTATCTAGGTTCAGTTGTTTCAGAATTTTCCTTTGGATATCTATATTTTTTTTAAGCCAATGACTATTGGTTAAATCAAAATATCTCAATGGAACTTTTGAAACTCTTTAATTGGCGAGCAACCTCCTTTATACTCATCCATTGTGAGCTTCGAATAAAAGTTTTTTATTAATAAAAAAATTTCCCAGTATTTGTGATATATATATACATATACATATACATATAATTTTAATATGATAATTTCCATGTCCCCACAATGTGCCTTGCGATCATGCACCTCTTGAGGTCATGCAACACAACGATGTTTCTCACTTGGTTGCTTGGAACAACAAAGGATACTTTGTGTGGATTGGCCGACAACCTAGAATGAAGTACGTTTATTCTATAGGTGAAGAGGCAACTTGCCAAACTGAGGTAAGGGGCAAGATCTTGTCTAGAACCGAAGGGGTTCGAATAACTGAGAAGAATAGGTTGAGACTATAGTGGGCGACTCAAAAAGACCAAGAGGAGTTGGACAAGATGACGACGAGATATACATGAAAATATTTGTTGGATGTGGAGATGTGCATTCTTTAGTGATGAACGCAATGGCTGGACTGATCACCCAACCAATTTGAAACTTGAGAGGATCCAATGTACATGACATACAAACAATAGAGTCAAAGTATCAAAACCATCATGGGTCAATAGCATCCAACACTTGGTAACACTTTGAAGAACTTCCTAAGGAGAGTTTCCTTAATGACAATAGTTGAGGAGACAACAATCCTTGAGAAGTGATGAGATCTGGATATGGGTCAGAGACGCCATAGATATTGATGGATGTTTTTAGGAATGACAACAACTTGGAGTGGGGGAGGATGTAGGGTCTCCTATGATTTCCACTGAGCATGTACGCTCCTTCAGAAGATTCGAAAATGGAACAGATGAAGGCCAGAAGGAAGTAAGCGATCGGTTGGGTGAACGAAGACATTTAGGTGTGTTCAAGGGCACCTTGGGCACACGATGGTGACTTGCGACATGAAGGGGGCACACACCTTACATTCCTTGGAACGATTGACAGAGACTTGGGTTGCATTTGGGAAAGGGTGGGGCAACTTGGGAACCTGCCCAAGGAGTGGACTTGTCTGCCCTCGACAACATGGGTGCATCGAAGAGGTTGAATGACCTCATTGACACATCCCCGAGGAGTCACAATGATAGACACAAGAAGATCGCATAAGGCAAGGGGCACATGACCAAGTATGGGGTGCATCGATCCAAGAGACAAATGATTGATGGGCACGCAGGCTTAGATGCGCAGACTAGGTCCAAAAAAGGTCGTGACGTTCGGTTGAGTGTGGATTTGCAAAGGGGCATGACGAACCAAAGAGATGTGATGTTTCACACAAGTGACTCTTGGATTCCATATAAAATAAAGGGCGCGCAACCAAAGGAGGACATAGAGAATTTTGGCAAGAGATTTGGAGAGCAAGTTTGAGGCAACGAACTAATGTAGAGTTTCCAAGATGGAAGGCAAGTAGCCAAGAGTTGTACGTTTTGGGAGGTTTTGGGGAAGTATGAAAATACCCAGGTCTGTGGAGGCATGTGTGATGCATAAACGAAATCTATGTTAGCTTGGTGAAATTCTGTGAAAATGAAGGGACAACAAGTATACGATTTTGGGCACGTCTAAGGTGCAACATAGGTGGTTGCGAAGACGGTTACAACATTGAGTCTTGGTGTGAAAAATATGTTCTTGAGTGTCGTGGTGAGGTGAGGCGATCTGTGTGACTTTGTTGAATTTGTAAACCGAGCCAATAGTGCTSATATTGTAATTGTTTTGCAATAACAAAGACTTAGTTGGATGTTAGACATGGTTTGTGTCACCCGCACTATTTATGTGTTTGTCTTCATATTGTTCCGCAGTTGTTCTCTTGGATTCTCATGTTCATGGATGCATACTCGCTGATAGCCTAGAATGAAGTATGGGTATGCTCTAGGTTAAGAGGCGTAGTCCAGACGAAGTATTCTTGGTGTGCCAAACAACCAAATAAGAGTTGTCGCGGTGCCACACGCCCTCAGGTGGTGAATGATTGCATGATTTGATTGGGTATCCTGTAAGGTTCTCACAATAACAAGGATGATTAAACTAATTCGAATGACTAGTAATACTAGAAATTATAATTAATTTGAAGTCACATCCTTTAATTAAAGGTATTTACTATTAAATTTTCTAAAAATATATATTTTTAAAAATAACAATATTAATGATTACCATTTAATTCATCAATAATAATTGTAATCATTTATTTCATAAATCATTTACAATAAATTTAATTATTTAAATATAATAAATTATATTTTTAAAATACAATATCATGAAAAGAAATATAATCATTTAACCTTTTTAATATATAAATTAAATTATATTTTTTAAACATATAAAGTATATATTTTTTAAAATTTAATATAATCACAACAAATATAATCACTTAACTTTTTAAATTTATACTACATTAGGTTTAAACAATTATAAATGAAATACAACTCAATTTAATGTTAATAGATTAAAGTTCAAAATATATTATGAACATTAATTGTAATAATATAGGTAAGGTAAAAAAGTCCTTTAATGTTTTCTTAATGTTCACAATAAGTTAGTAGTAACTTACAATTTAAAAAAATAATGATACGAAGATATCTCAACAATAAATTTAGTAAAACAATAAAAACACAACACTAAATTTAGTTAAAGAAAAAAGCACAACACTAAATTTAATACAACCTAACTATGTTCTAAAACAATAAAAATGACGGAACTATGTTCTACCGCAACCTGCAACGTCTATGTTTTTTGCCATCAGTCTCACAAAAGCAAAAAGCATCATTCTCACAAAAACAAAAAACATTTCAACAGAATTTTGAATTTTCTCTGAAGCCGTCAATTTCACAAAGTCAAAAAGCATCGCCGTCAACTTCACAAAATCAAAAAGCATCGCAACTGAATTTTAAAATTTTATGCCGTCGTATTCTAACAAACTTGGTTGAACGGCCATGATCCAACCGAGAAAGCGGGTGCATGAAGCAGTTTGTGCATAAAGCAAATGCGTTCTTCTCAATCACTCATTTCTGTATGTTCTTTCATTTCGATGGAGATCGAGTTCTGCTCGCATGCTCTGTGTATGTTTGTCCCGTGGAGCGCTCTGTTTGTATGCCTTTCTGTGTATATTGTGCGTCTATGTGTGTATGCCTTTCTGTGTATATTGTGCTTCTATGTGTGTGGTGTGTGTTTGTTTGTGGTGTGTGTTTGTTTGTTTGTGTGTGTGTTTGTTTGTGGTGTGTGTTTGTTTGTGGTGTGTGGTGTGTGGTGTGTGGTGTTTGTTTGTGGTGTGTGTTTGTTTGTGGTGTGTGGTGTGTGGTGTTTGTTTGTGGTGTGTGTGTGGTGTTTGTTTGTGGTGTGTGGTGTGTGGTGTTTGTTTGTGGTGTGTGGTGTGTGGTGTTTGTTTGTGGTATGTGGTGTGTGGTGTGTGGTGTTTGTTTGTGGTGTGTGGTGTGTGGTGTGTGGTGTTTGTGTGTGGTGTGTTTGTGGTGTTTGTGTGTGGTGTTTGTTTGTGGTGTGTGGTGTGTGGTGTGTGGTGTTTGTTTGTGGTGTGTGTTTGTTTGTTTGTGTGTGGTGTGTGTTTGTTTGTGGTGTGTGTTTGTTTGTGGTGTGTGTGCTTCTATGTGTGTTTGTTTGTATAATTGTGTGTTGTGTGTTTGTTTGAGTATGTTCTGTAATTTTGTTTGTGAGAGTGTTCGATCACTGAGGGATGAAACTGGCAGAGAAACCTTTGGATGCAAAGAAGAAAGGTATGGGGTTCGATTGACAGTATATGGATGTAAAGAAAAAAGGTGTCGGGTTCGACTGACTGCAAAGAAAAAAGGTGTAAGGTTCGACCGACAGTATATAGTGAAAGGTATCGTGCATTGTCATTACCACATGATTCTTACCTTTAAGTCACCATGTTTGGTTCTTGCCCAGTCACATAAGTTATTCAATTTGCTAAGTATTAAGTTGTTTAACAGATGTTGCATGTTACGATTAATTTGGATTCTTTTTGAGGACTATATTATGATGGTAAATTTTGAGGCAGAAATAATGTTAAATTTGTTGTTATTGATTCTATGAATCCGAGCCAGAGAAATTTCCATTACTACTGCGTGCTTTAGATTAACCTGTAAAAATAATGACCCCAGCTACTATTCCCTATTCCACTATGAGAGTATGAGTGGCCCCAGCCACTATTCCCTCAGCAGTTATCATTTTCTGCATTGTGTCTATATCCATCCCTCCGCTCGAAGCTCCCTGGTTCTACCCATTTGAGAACAAAAATCTGAGATGTTTGTTGTACAAAGCATAGTTGTTGTTTTATAATAGGTGGATATATTCTACATGGCGTCCAATTACATATATGCATCTATCATAAAAATATTACATGGACACTATCTGGTATTTGCTTCACCTCAGCCCTCTAAATTTGACGCCCTCGCCTAGTTGCATTGTTGGTAGCCTAGAAGTATTATATCTACATGTAGAGCATGATGGTTCTGTTTTCATCTAGCAGCTCACATCAAAATTTTTTGGAAGCTAAAATGATCTGAGTGTCACACAGCCTTCTTGCTTGTCATTTTAATTTAGTTCATTTTATTTGATGCACTTAGCAAATTAATTTTTGTAATAAAATTTGATTTGGTTTGTGAATTTTTAATATTAATTTGTAATTATAGGAAGAAGGAATTACTATATTGAGCATGGCTTGGTCAGCTGGGTAACAGCGATTGTAAGTGCCCATCGGTTGAGAATTCAGACAAAGAGAATCGAAAATGGCTGGACCCTCCATCATCACCAACAGGTACATAACCTTGTTCTTTGTGATTTAGGGTTTTTTAACTTTTTTCGTCTCCAATTTGGTGCTCTTCTTGGTGAAACTAGAATTTCTTCTGTTTTCATTCATTTTGGTTTTGATTGTTAGATTTAGGGTTTGAGGGTTATAAGTTAATTTTGACCTAAATTCTTATTTTCTGAAATCTGAAATTTGATCGGTATGTGCTTTAAAATTATTATTGGGTTCAAATTTAAGAATTCCAACAAATTGAAATCAACACCATCCCGGAATCATGTCTGAAATAGGTTTGTATTCACTAGTTTAGTGTTTAGTTTACATTCCACTTTTTAAATTTTTATCGGAATCTAGCTAAACAGATATTTGTGAATCACCATTTTCTGTTATTTGATTTGCATTTGTGAATGCATAAATAAATTCAATGAATTTAACACCTTGAAAAAACTGTGAAATTTAAAATTATATAGATTCAATCACTTAAATCAATCAAGAATTTCAACAGTTTTTAACAAAATTTCAATAAAATTTATAAAAAAATACTCCCATAAAAAAAATGAAAATTAACTTTTAAATTTAATTATGCAATTGATAAATTAATTAATCTTTTAACATTAATTTTTTAGAAACCCCATTATTTTGTTAAATAAAAGTAAATTTATATTCATTAAACATAGTATTCAACATAATACTATAATTATTCGATATTATATCAGTTTCCACCATCTTCAACATAATTATTCGATATTATATCAGTTTCCACCGTATATCCTGTCTTCAACATAATTATTCCTTTTTTAATATCAAGGGTTAGCCATTAAATGTATTTTTGTAGCGGAGTAGAATTTCTACATGCTTATTTTTTTTTTACAACTCTATTTTTTTAACAAGTCAAGGCACAAAGAAATTATGTGTTTATGATAAAAATAAAAATAATATTTTTATTATTATTGTAGATGAGTTCAAATTTGAGAAGCCACTTTATTTTGATGATGAGGGTTAAGTTATTGATGTTTGTTTTTTATAATAATAGTTAATAATTAAATCTTATAATGTATTTAATTAATATTGTGTTACTTCTTTTTTAGATAGGGTGTGATTGGGTAATATTATAAGAGTATTAATTTCTATTAGAGATTAATTATATATGAACATATTTAGTTTATTTAAGTGAATAAACAATACTGAGAAAGATGCTTCTACATTAATAACATCAATACAAAATAAAAATGGATTATGGATTAAATAAAAATGGATTCAAGTTGACTTTTTGATTTTCACAATTCTATTCTTATTTTATTCTTACACACTCATATTCTAGAAGCACCTCCCTTCATATTAGCTAATCAAAGTTTTGTTAGGTTTACTTGGCATGTCTAATTTTACAAAAAGAGTGATGAAAGATTTGTTATTTTTTCCATTTAAAGAAAAATATTATTACATAAGAAGATCTAAATATTACAAGAGAAACACATAATGAAAGATGATTGTGATTTTTCCTATGAAACTACATCAATCACATTTAGGTGTTCATGTCAAAAATTTTCAAACTTCATTAATCTTTATTTTCCTTTTTCAATCATCTTATTAATGTTGATTGTTTTACTTTCCTCTTTCAATCTACTTATGTGACTTTGGAGTTGTTTTAAGATTAAATATTTCCTTTTTTTATTACCTCACAACAAATACTTATTGTCTATTTTTTTTTAAATGAAATTTACATTAAATATTTTAGAATATATTCCAAATTACTATTTTTGTGGATTATATTAAGAAGGTGGATTGCCAGTAAAACCTTGACAAGCCACTGGGTCCTTTACATCGAGAGTGATTTCTATCACTTAATTCAAATTCTTAAAAACGTTATACATTACTCA
>ML803094.1:13272-27523 GCA_009831015.1 Picea engelmannii
CTTTCATCAGAAGATTCAAAGATAGCTGTGAAAAAACCCTTCGCATGGGGGCAGACTGTAACCTCACCCACAAGAAGCGGGGACCATTCGGAGTCGATCCAAGAGCGAAGATCAACCAGATTCGGCCAGAAACCATTGAACCTACAAACCAGGGCGAGCTTGCTGAGCTCAGAGGAATACACCAGCGCTTCCTTCGGCATCTGAATAGAAACTACCGGGGCTTCAACAATGGAAATATTTGGAGCTGAGGAGCCCCCTCGAAGGGAGGCCATATCCTTGAAGGAGGCCCGTCCCGCACGTCCCAAAGAGGGACCCTGATCTGGGAGGGGGCGGGCGGAGCAACCTTTGGCAAAAGCGTTTGAAGCAGTGGGGACACCGGCCGCCATGGAAGACGCAACCACGAGAGGGGGCGCTACAGCCGCTGTTGCAGCCACCAGGAAGGACGCAGCCGCCATGGGGAACTGCAAACGGGCGGGCGGGAGCGAGATTGAAGTATGGAACAGTCGAGAGGAGGCCAACGGCCTGTGGAGAGCTGTAAGAACAGGCCGAAGCCCTAGAATGAACCCTCGCCAAATTAGTATTATTTAAATTATAAGATTTAATTGTAATAAATAATTATTTACAAGAAATTCCACATTATTATTACTTATATCACTTTGTAAATCAATATTTTTTTTTAAGTTATTATCTTTTATATCTATAAAGCTAGAACTAACTTTACTACCTTGATATTAGGTCCAACTCTTCTTTTTTTACTTGACACTCTAATATTGTGTTTTTTGTCCTTTTATAATTATCTATGATAGAAGAGAATCAATCAATGAATAAACTATTCCTAGGGATTGACCAATGTTTTTTTATGGATACACAACTTACAAATATCTTGGAGGAACTTCTTACTTAAATCCAATTTCTATAACACTTTTAAAGTATCCATAGTTTTTTGTTTTTTTTTAATTTTGTATTTCAATCGTTTATTTATTTATATATCACTAGATTTATTTATTACTACTATTTAATCTAAATCTAGTTTCAATAACAGTTTTTAAAGTATCTATAGCTTTTTGTAAATTTTGTATTTCAATAATTTTTATATCACTAGATTTATTTATTACTACTATGTAACTTAAAATACTAAACATCAGTTTTTTTTGTTCAACAACAATAATAGGGATCAACCATGAGATAATCTGATGTATATGCCACTACTTACCTGCAACTAGGGTTTAGAGCCCATGCGACACTGATCTGTGGCACCACATCCGTTGCCCCGCTGGGGCTCAAGAATCGCAAGGAGGGGGAGCCACCAGGCGCCTCCTACAGAGAAATCACGGCAAATGGAAATCCCTTAGAAGGGCCGAAGAGACCGACTTTTGAGCCACCACCAAACCTGTGCGCGGAGCTTCTAGAAATGGATATAGATACGGGGAAGGATACGGCCCCTTGCCGTGCGTCAACTCCATGACTGCTGGGTAAATGTATCCCACAAGCGCCGCAAGCCCTGAAGTATGTCATCATCTCACCAAGGATAGAAGAGCAGAAGCAATACATGAGGGACTATGCCCTGGTGGGTAAATTTCAAGGGCTCTCGCCTTCGGAGTGAGATCTGGTCAAATAGATACAATACTGGTGGAAGCCGAGAGGGAATTATGATTTACAATTGGGCTCCAAGGGCTTCTTCACGATTATCTTCCACAACCTAGAGGATCGCAATCACATATTTTATGGGGGGCCATATTTATGCAATACGACAGGACTCTTTTTAAGATTTTGGACTGAGAAGTTTAGCCCTGAGAAGGAAGTCTTTTCCCATGTGCTAGTCTGGATCAGATTATACTCCTTGCCCTAGGAGTTCTGGCTTGAAGAGGTCCTGGCCGACATTGGGAACACTATAGGCATCTATGTCAAATCCTCAGAGGCCACTAAGCAGTGGCGCTACACTTCTCACACGCGAATATTTGTGTATTTGAACATAGCCAAGCCGCTCCGAGGATCTATCACGTGGGAATATCATAACACGGTGCCAAAAGAAGGGAACCCAGAAAGAGGCAAGGACAAGGACGACTTTGTGCAACCAGTGGGGAAAAGGCGTCAAGGAGGAAGGAAACAACCAGCTCAGGTAAGCAAAGATCTCTCAACTAGTAATAAGTTTTCCATCTTGCAAAACCAACCAGAAAACCCCATAAATCCTACAAACCCCATGGCCCCACCTCCGAACAATGCCTCTCAATCTATCAGTCAAGGAACGGATCGACTGACTGAGGGAAAGGAGCTTGACCTCTCCCCCCCTGATACTACTCCTGACCTGCAAGAGACAGACGACAGGGAAGCAGATATGGAGCTAGAGGAGCAAGACCTTGTTGGGGTGGATCTGGAGCACCTGGAGCATGCCTATAGGTAGAAAAAACTCTACACCATACCTAGAGATCAACTACGGAAAGTCCACAAAGTATTCCTCAATTCCTTAGCTGGGTCCTCAACTCAGGCCAGCAAAAGCCTAGGAATCCATGGCGGTCAATCAAAAAACCCGGCTAAAACCCAGAAAGACGAAAATAAAAGGGGCAGAAAATCCACCAACAAACTCATACAAGAAATAAGGAACTTTATGGTAAACTTGGGACAAATCAACTTAATTTCGGATAGCTTCCCTCCTCTCCCCACACCCCCATCATCATGAAGATCATAACATGGAATATCAGAGGCCTCAACGGACGTAGCAAGCAAAAATTGCTACGGGATCTGATATTAGCAGAAAAACCAAAAATTCTACTTCTACAAGAAACAAAATGTACTTCAGAAGACATTGACAAGCGACTACCCCACTGCTGGAAACTGGGGAAGGCAGTCTCAATAGATGCCATAGGAACAACAGGTGGTCTGGCCGTTCTGTGGAACACCAATGAAGTGATAATGGACAATTTCATTACCACCAAATGGTCTATCACCGCTGATTATAGGCTTATAGGCTCAAATAGGCCTGGACACCTGACTAATGTCTACGGCCCTGCCAGCAGAAGGGACAAGCAGGCCTTCCTTAGGAGCCTGCGATATGTTGCTAGCCTAGCACAGTACAAAAATTGGACCGTCGGTGGTGACTTCAACATTATTTGCAGTCTGGAGGAAAAAAGAGGAGGCTCTAGGCGCCTGGATCGGGACTCTGGTGACTTCAATACTCTCATAGATGATCTCCACCTAATTGATCTAGACACCAACAATGGCGTGCACACCTGGACAAATAGAAGAACCAGTATACATCAAATTGCCTGCAAGCTAGATAGATTCCTGATATCTGAATTCCTCATGTTGGAAGGCACCGCAATGGTATCTTCTATCCTAAATTTCTCTAGGTCACACCATTGGCCCTTGCAATTAAGGATGGAATTCCTGGCCACCCCTGGTAAGAAGCCTTTCAGGTTTGAGAAATTCTGGCTAGACCACTTGGAGTTCCAAGAAAAAATCTGGGCCTGGTGGAGGGAGGCAGAGGTCCCTCGCGCATCCAAAGTGTATAGATTCCAGCAAAATCTAAAGAACCTCAAGAAAACTATCAAACTCTGGAACTAGAACACCTTTGGCAACATTTTTGATGCTCAAAAATAGCTGTCGGCACAATTGAAAGGGATTCAGCAACAGATCAGACTACATGGTTTGACAAATGAACTCAAGGCCCAGGAAATAACATTAAATCAGCAGCTCTAAGTCAGGAAAAAGCAAGAAGATATATTATGGAAACAGAAATTGCGAGTGCAATGGCTCCAGGAAGGGGAGCGCAACACTAAATTCTTCCATAGAACTATCATCCAAAGACGACACTTCAACAAGATCACCCATATCATCTTATACGATGGGGACATTGTACATTCCCATGAGGACATGGAAAACACCATGACAGACTATTTTCAAAAACTTCTCACAGAAACCCAGGCAGATAGACATGAGGCCATCAAAAAGGTCACGTGGCATGTGCCTTCCCTCGTCACCCCAGAGAAAAATGTCGCCCTTCTACGACCAATAACAATAGAGGAAGTGGACCAAGCACTTCAGGATACTCCCAAGGGCAAGGCTCCTGGCCCCGACGGATTCACAAGCGACTTTTTCCATCACTGCTGGTCGTTGATCAGAACAGAAGTCTGGGAAATTTTAGAGGATTCCCGAGCCACTGGTCAGATTCTCCAGGCTCTCAATGAAAATTTCATAACCTTAGCTCCCAAAGAGGGGCAGGCACATCACCCCAAGAAGTTCAGGCCGTTATCTTTGTGCAACGTCATTTATAAGCTCCTTACAAAGGTGATAGCCAGGAGACTCAAACCCATCTTACCTACAATAGTATTCCCAGAGAAATTAGGCTACATGGAGTGCAGACAAATCCTAGACAACGTTATCCTCGTCCATGAGGTGATCCATTCTCTGCAGAAGACCAAGACCCCAAGTATGCTCCTCAAATTAGACCTCTCTAAAGCTTTTGACAAGATCAACTGGGAATACATGCAAGCAATGCATCTTTCTTTTGGCTTTGACCAGGGCTGGGTAACATGGATAGTGAATCTAACCTCTTCAGCTTTCTTCTCTCTTCTCATTAATGGCATCCCATCGAAGCCCTTCTCCCCCTCTAGAGGAATTAGGAAAGGAGATCCCCTCTCTCCATTTTTGTTAATTATCTTGGCCGAGGGCCTTAGTAGGTCCATCCATGCAGCAATTGAAACCAAACTCATGACAGTTCTTTCCTTGCATGGTATCTCCCCTCCTATCTCGCATAGCCAATTTGTTGACGACACCCTCTTGATGGGCAGCCCCACGGTCCGGGAAGCCAACTCCCTCGTGGATATCCTTCAAACCTTCTCTGATGCTTCAGGTCTGGACTGCAACAAGGATAAATCCCAAATCTTTTTCTTCAATACCCCTCCTCCAGTCTAGTGCCATATCTCTGGCCTCCTCGGTTTCAGCAAAAGCTCCCTTCCGTCCAAATACCTTGGCATCCCCTTGATCAACAATGCCCTCTCGAACTCCTCATGGGAGCACCTCTTATCTTCCTTCTCCAAAAGGCTCTCCTCTTGGACCTACAGAGCTCTTAATCTCCCCAGCCACCTCACTCTTCTCCAGTCCATCCTCCAGGCCCTTCCGATCTACTCCTTCTCTGCGTTGGCTGCTCTGAAGTTTGTACTTACCACCATCAAAAGCCTACAAAGAAAATTCATCTGGCAAGGCCTCAATACAGGAAAAAAAATAGCGTTGGTGAGTTGGGACAAACTATGTCGACCCAAGGAGCAAGGAGGCTTGGGACTGAGGAATCCCTTCATCATGAACAAGGTGCTAAGTGCCAAAATCTGGTGGCGATGGCTAAAAATCTCCAAGGACCTCTCGACCCGACTATGGAGGAAGAAATATGCTTTGAATGTGGCAGAGAAGAACCTTATCCACTGGAATGAGGATAGCCCGGGCTCCTTAATATGGACAGCAACCAAGAAGAATCGACAACTGGTGACTGACCACGCCTTCTAGGAAATCAAGAATGGGAAAACGGTCCTATTTTGGCAAGACTCCTGGCAACAATGGTCCGTTATGAGCAAGGAGGAATGGGCCCCTAACATTTGTACCCCAACCACTCGGGCAGGACTGACAAAAGTAGTTGACTACTGGCGGGACACTCCCCGGGGGGACACTTGGCACCAGTGACACCTGGACAGGGAAGGCATCGATTTGGAGATTGGCGTGGATCTAGCTCCTTGGCAAGAAGAGATGACAAAGCGAAAAATTCCCAAAATAGTAGGAGAGGACATTTTGAGATGGGGATACAGACCACAGGGAACCTTCATCACATGGGAAGCGTACCAGCTCAAGGCTCTTTTATACCCTCTCCCTAACATGAAAGCGTGGCGAAAGCTATGGAGTCTCAAGCACTAGCCAAAAATTACCCTCTTCCTCTGGCTCGTGAATCACTCTAGCATCCTAACCTGGGACAATATAGCGAAAAGGGGCTTTGCGGGTCCCTCTATGTGCCTACTTTGTGGAGAGGCAGAGGAAACAATGAACCATCTTCTCAACTCTTTCCATTACACTGCTCAAATCTGGGATCAAGCAACGCTTATTATGCGCACCTCAGACCGTTGCAGGGACAGCATCCTGACAACCATCTCAAATTGGAGGGATCAATATTTCCACTCCCCCCTCCTCAATCGGGCTTGGCAACTACTACCGGGCTTCATTCTTTGGCAAACATGGAAAGAAAGGAACAAAAGGATTTTCAAAGGTCTGTCCCTCCCTTGGCAACATTGCTAGCATCAGTGCTATCGTAACATCCTGGAGACTCTGCCCCTTCAGCCACGGTCCAGAGAAGACGTTAATAACAACCCATACAAACTTCCCATCCTTCGCTTCTGGACTCCATCCTCTACCCTTCCGGCTCTACCCTCTCCTCCCCCATCCCATCCCTCCGATAGTCCCTCCTTCTGGTCTCCTCCCCCATAGGGCTTCCTCAAGCTCAATTTTGATGGGGCCTCTAAGGGAAATCCTAGACCTGCAGGCTATGGAATTGTCTTTCGTAACCATCATGGGAACATCCTTCTCATTAGTGTGGGCCCCATAGGCCACTCCACTAACAATGCAACAGAACTGTGGGGTTTAACCAGGGGATTACAACTGGCCATTAAAAATAACTTCACCAAGTTAATCGTGGAGGGTGATTCTCTAATCATCATCAACTTGCTACGGAAAATTTTAAATGGGGCCAACCCAGAGAGAATATTGCCTAGCTGGAGACTCCTGCATGGACTACAGACTATATCTGACTCTCTACGACCAAATCTGACCATCATCCCAGCTCACATCAGAAGGAAGGCGAATCAAGTTGCGGATAATTTAGCCAATATGGACATCAATTGGAGCGATTCAGAACTCCTCTGTAATTCAGCCTTGGAACCTGATCATCCCATTCTTCAGCAGTTTATACGCAAAGCTAGGACAATGGATGCCCCCCTGAATGGGGTGGTAGTGGAGGCCACCTGGTGCATGCAAGAGGACAACATTTGCCAATGGGGCACGGAGCCATGTGATGGGCTCGTGCCACTATCCACCACCCTCCTGCGGTTTTAATAAGCTCTTATGGCGATGGGAAAGACTTTTATTGCACACACTTGGCCTCCACATTTTGTTATGGCTCTAGTTCTGGTCTCCGTTCATTATCTTTGCTGGTGGTTTGATGGGCTTTCCCCCTCGCTGCCATGGTCGTTCTATGATTGTGACCACTGGTGCCTAGTGGCTCCTTACTACACCCAGCCCTGCGACCTTTGTTGTGTGCAATCGATGCCTAAACACAAGCAGCATTTGAGAGGGAGACCATGGCGGCATTCTCCCTGGAGACCTCGGTGACCCTCATTTTCTTCGCCCGCTATGCCTCCCTCTGGTCCATCTCTTCACCTCCAAGTTGCGCATCGCAAAAACACCCCTCCCTCTCCACCGACAATGAAAATCAATTGCCTAGAAATTATTCCTCGGCCGCTATGCTCATCTTTGCGTCTCCTCCTAGCTCCACCGGTGAATGAACGGACCTATGCTCATCACTTGGCTTTTCCAAGAGTCTTAGAAGAAGAGCCACCACCTTCAATGCGGAAGCCTGGGAGTTCTGGGCTCCCCTCCTATGACACCACTATTGGCAAGCAGGTAAAAGACAATTTGGCCATCCTCTACGACCTCGTATTCAAACTCTGCCAGGGGGTGGAGGACCTGCAATTTTGGCTGCAACTTACAAATGACAAGGTGGCGCTCTTCCTTCACCTCCTCTCCTCGATGCATGAGACCTTCCTCTCGACCCCGGAAGGAGCGACCTCCAGGCAGGAACCCGAAGCAGATACCGTCGAAGGAGAGGTCAAGGCGTGCGTGACTTCAAAGAAGGAACCCGAGGTAGCTACCACGGCTGGAGATGTGGTAATGCAGTGTGCAGCAGAGTCGGATTTGAAACGGGCTGGGAGCGCAACCATGGCTGAGAAGGAAACCGCGAGGCACGAACTTGGAACTGAGACCAAGGAGCAGGTCGAAGTGCAATGGGGGGATGGGACGACAGCTGTCGAAAAGGAACCATGGACAGGAGATCTCAACGCCACCTGGCCAGGTTACATGTCAGGTGTCTAGGCTCTTGCTATTTAGAAGTCGTGTCAGCTGGTTGTTGTTTTTTATGGATGTCCACTTTGTCTTAGACATTACTTTTTATGGACTATTACTATGCTTAGGCTGACTAAGTTGCAGACTGGGCTAGTTTCCCCTCTGTTGGGGCAACCCGGTAATTTCGGCAGATCGATCACTGTATTTTGGAACTCTCTTTTGCCTCTGGCAGGACCTTAATATATTAAACTTCTTACTTAAAAAAAAAATAAAAAAATACTAAACATGAGCACAAGCACACAAGCGCTGCTTCAAATCATCAAACGCTTGTTGTTGTGTTCGGCCCCACGCAAATGTAGCCTTACCACCACCCTTGGTTATTTGGCCGAGGGCCCATGCAATATGGGAGAATCCCAACACAAACCTGTGGTAGAAATTGGCAAGGCCCAAGAAGCTCTGAAGCTCAGAGAGTGTGGTTGGGGCTGACCAGTCACGGATGAATTGGATCTTGGTTGGATGTATGCCATGTTGATCAATGATGTATCCTAGGTAATGGACCCTGTCCATGTCAAAGGATCATTTTCCCAAGTTGGCGTATAGCTTATGCTGATGCAGGGTGTGTAGAACCTGCTGAATATGCTGCAAGTGTTTGGCCCAAGTCTCGTTGTATATTAGAATGTCATCCAGATACACCACTACAAAATTATTAGTGAATGGTCACAGGATATCATTCATAATACTCATGAAAGTGGCTGGGGCATTTATCAGACCAAAGGGCATGACCAACCATTCAAAAAGGCCTTCCTTTGACTTGAAGGTGGTCTTCCATACATATGTCTGTTCTATCGGGACTTGGTGGTAGCCAGACTTAATATCAATCTTACTGAAGTATTTGGCCCTAATGAGTTGATCAAGGAGGTCGTCAATTCAAGGAATCATGTACCGGTTTCTGACTGTGATTTAATTTCGAGCCAGGTAATCAATGGAAATTCGCCAGGTTCCATCTTTCTTCTGTACCAGCACGATTGAGCTCCTGCAAGGTTATGATTTGGGATGGATGTGCCCCTTGTGGATCAATTCTTGGAGCTTTCGCTTGATCTACTCATTCTCTAACAGAGAGAGGCGATAGATTGGCCCATTGGGCAGTGGTACGTCAGGGGTGAGATCGATGGCGTACTTGACCTGGCAGTGCAGAGGTACCCCGATAGGTGAGGAGAAGATATCCAAATATTCTTCCATGACCTTATCTACTTGCTTCTATTGTGTGGAGAGGTCGGTTGCGGAGACCTTTTTTATGGATGTGATATTTCTCTCATTCTGAGAGTGAATCAAGAAGAATACAAACTTCCCCGTCTGAGAGATGACCTTCCCGCATTGCTTAGCAGATATCAAGGAAATAGCACTAGGTCGGACAGCCTCGGGTATCCTGTACAATTTCCCATTCAAAGTAATAATAACACTACAAGGCCTAGAATCATATACAATATGACGTTTCCATAAATAAGGTTGGCCCAAAATAACATCACAAACTTTGAGAGGAGAAACATCACACAATAACTCATCTTTGAAGGGCTTGATGGCGTATGATATTTGGATCTGTTGGCTGATGCGGAGATCACTTCCTTGGTGGATCCATCCAATGATGTAGGGTTGTGGGTGCGGCATTGTCGGCAGGGCGAGACGCTTGATGACCTCTGCTGAGATGACATTCTTCTGGCTAGCTCTATCAACAATGAAGTGCAACAGAGTAAATTTTACCCACATCTGTGAATGGAAGAGGTGCTCTCCTTCTTCTAGCTCATCTGGTTATCCTTGCTGGAGCTTGGTGGTAGAACTGGTGGCACTGGGTTCTGTGTCAATGATATGTCTTCCCCTTTCTAGTTCTGACTCAGATTCAAAACCTGCATTTGATTCAGATGCTTTCACATCGGCCACCAACGACTTCTTTGAGCAACAATGAGTAGTGTTATGCCAAGGGATCTTATGGAAGTCGCACCACTTCCCAGTATCTTTATTTTTCCTTCTGGCGTCCTTCTTTGCTTGCAGCTTGGACTGGCTGTCCTGATACTGTCCATCTTTGCCCTGTCCTTTTTTCTGTGGGTTGGGGCTACCCTTTCCTATCTTTTGTTGTGAGGGGTTCCCCGACCCAAATTGTCAAATCTTTTTTTTGAGCTTCCGCTTGATTTTGACGACATATCGATAGGCCACGCCCAAGGATGAGATGTCCAGAAATTTCATTTTGGTCTAGATGTATCTATGTAGAGCACCACAATACTCTAGCACCATATGTCTCTCCGAATCTTTGATACCCATCATTGCGCATAACGTATCGAAGATATTTGTGAAATCTGGCAATGTCTGGTCTCTTTCTTTCCGTAGTGTGGTCCATTTGGTATAAAAGTCATCATAACTTCAGACAGGGTAGTATTGTTCCTTAATAGCATCCCTGAAGGATCCTCAGGTGGTCGTGACTGTAAATAATGAGGGTTCCTTTGTTTCCTTTTTCTCACAAAAAGTTTCCCACCAATCTTTGACACGGGGAATGGCTTTGAGGAGTGCAAAAGTAATCTTTTCTCTATTCGAAAAGATATGAATAGAAAAATAACCTTATAGTAGATTCAACCACTTGTCTACAACATCTGCATCTATATGACCTTCAAATATAGGAATATCAAAGTTTATTTGTACCTTGATGGGGGCGATGCCTCCGCTCGAAGAAGAGGCGTCGCATGTTGGTAGACGCCGAAGGGTTTACGCAAAATTATCCATCACTGCATTCCTTTGTTGCATGAGAGCTTCCTCAATCAATAGTTTGAAAGGATATCTTGTCCTCTCATCTTTCTTTTCTCCTTCCATGAGAGGTCTCTTAGGTGTGCGAGAGCTTTTGTACTCAAGAGAAACAAGCTCGAGACCCAACTCTTTGTACTCTGACCTCGTTGGGGACATGCATTAAGAGGACAAGGAGCATACCACTCTGATACCACTTATCCATATTTTATTAGCAGAACGAAATGACTACAGATTATTACCAAATGCTTAAAACATAATAACAGAGATACAGTAAAATTTGTTTTCTATTCAATAAGGAAACAAGATGAAACTGTAAAATGCAGTGGAAAACAAGCTTGCTGGAATGGTGGTGGCTTATCTCTGAGAAGAGATTTGACAGCTATGGTCATTAGAAAGAAAAAGATTACAATGAGGCACTCAAGGCCTTTTTACAATAAACAGGAGTTTCAAAAACCCTAAACATCCAAAAACCTAACCATAGGAGATGAAGCGCCAAAAGTCATGTGGGCCCCATTTGGGTAAGTCGGTGAATCAACCTCCCGTGTCGTAACTTTTGCATACCGTCTCTGTTTTAGGCACATGATAGCCCATTGGAAAGATCTATCCAACTAAAAAAGTTGTGCAAATTTTCTTGATGAAATTTTGCGACCACAACATACCCCAAAAAGCATCATTTAGGGCTTCAAAACGACTCCGAAAGTTCAGGACCCAAAAACTGCTAAAAATAGTAAATTAACAAAATTGCTAGAAAGTTGTTTTGAGCCAGTTGGAAAAGGTGGGTGGCCACCGATATCCACTTGGATCTATCTAGGAGTGTACTTTACAATATTCTCATCATGACTTCCAACAATATCCTAGAAGCTGTGATACATATTCTTTTGAGCACTTGGAGTTATTCTATGGAGAATATTCTCAACCACCTTTATGCTCAGATCTTAGTGAACATTATTATGAGGCCACGATTGGCCGAGGACAACAAGAACTTCATAGTGGAAATATCTAGCCTTATTTTTCGTCATCTTTCTATATCATTGAAGATATGATTACGAATTACATTTTGGACACTAAATTATCTATGGGGGGAAAGGTGTTTTCAACATATGGTTTGTTGCAGGTATTTTTAGCCGAATATAGAATATCAAGAAGCCCTAAGTTGGGAAAATAGCTTTCCTTAAGATCTAAATTCATGTCCCATTTTTTATCCAAATTATCCTTGGGTAATCTTTAGGCATTCTTTAGATTTCTTATGATTTCATTTCAATCCTAGGGGAATGACAAAATCCATAGTGATCATTCTTTGAAGTGTTTGAATGAACCTTATGAGCCTTCATCTTATCACAACCCTATTTGGAGATGGGTAGAGCAAGCATACTGGGACACATCTCATCATGAATTTGTTTAAACTTACCTACCCATGGTTATTTTGTGCTTGGTGCATTTTTTTATTTGGTTCATAACTAAGCACAAATGTAGAATATTTGATTTTGATGAAAAGCTCAGATGGATTCTCATCATTGCTCCACTCATCTCTTTCACTTGATCAATAGGGTTCATTAGATGATAGTGTTCCAACACACATGAGGTACAGTAGTCATTGGTTCATATAAAGTGTCACATTTAATTAATCAATCATTTAGGAAAGCGTCATGGGTTGAATTCAGATAATGGATCATGACTGCTTAGAAGTTATGATTTTTTCCTTGTTTCACCTTGGTCCTTGAATTTATTGTCGTCTCTCCTCAACATTTCAATCGTCAAGGTGCAAAGAGGGGATATATATATCATCACTCGAGGATATGATGAACAAGCACCTTCACAATATCCACTTCATATTGTCCATATTAGGATCATTAAAACACATGGAGCTTTGCAACGAGTTCTCCACCCATGTTGAAAGGATGACAAGGAAAATAAACGCAGTTACTCGTTACACACCCCAACTCATCTACACGACATCCCATGAATGCTTCGGGGAGTTTCTACGGTTTCACGGTGGGATAATTCTTTATCCCCTATTGTTTCAGTAAATTTCATCTCTATTTTTCCATTCAGCTATCAAAAACGAGGGTCCGATGTATTTCTACCTGCAAGATTAGAATCCATATCTCATTCGAATCCAATTCTTCCTTCCTCAATTCAGCCCTGCTCTCTTCCTTATTTAGTGAAATTTTCCTATGATGTTTCATTCCTTTCAAGGGACCTACATGTAGTGCTCAAGCCAGACATGTTCGTCTCACCTAGATCTGTAGATTTTTTAAATTTGTTACTTTGGTCTGCTATCACATCTCCTTTCTCTACCCTCACGACTCTTACATCCTCTTTTCGTCAGTGCAAGGAAGGATTTGGAAAGTATGAAACAAGTAATTAGTTCGAGCACAAAATCACAATGGAAATTTTAAGGTAGAAAAAATAAATACTAGACACATTATAAGCCATCATTAGGGATATGTATCGAGACCATGGCCATCCACCTGTCGACAATCCTATAGCCTCATTGGCACCTGACTCTAAGAGGCTCCAACTTCAATTATCCCCTCTTATCTACATGAAGATCAACAATAGTTTGATGATTTCTTGAGTCCATGGTGACACCCTATAAAAGCCTCTCAACACATGTAGCCACCCCCCCCTTGACCCCCTGAATCTGAACTATTTTGAGATATTCTTTATTTAGTATAGCTTATGCCATCTCCCCACAATGTGCCTTGCGATCATGCACCTCTTGAGGTCGTGCAACACAACGATTTTTCTCACTTGGTTGCTTGGAACCACAAAGGATACTTCGTGTGGACTGGTTGACAACCTAGAACGAAGTACGTTTATGCTCTAGGTGAAGAGACGACTTGCCAAACTGAGGCAAGGGGCAAGACCTTGTCTAGAATCGAAGGGGTTCAACTAACTGAGAAGAATAGGTTGAGACTATAGTGGGAAACTCAAAAAGACCAAGAGGAGTTGGAAAAGATGACGACGAGATAGACATAAAAAGGTTTGTTGGATGTCGAGATGTGCATTCTTTAGTGATGAACGCAATGGTTGGATTGATCACCCAACCAATTTGAAACTTGAGAGGATCCAATGTACATGACACACAAACAACAGAGTCGAAGTATCAAAACCATCATGGTGTTAGATATTTAGACACTTAGGAGTTAGTTAAGATCTACTTGGTCTAATATGTCGTTAGGTAAAAGTGTGTTTCTTTAGTATGCATTAATATGCATTTGTATTTAGGAAATCCGACGGTCACGATATGTTCCCGACATAGAGTGATCCGACGGTTCATACTCTCCTCGATCTTAATGGCCATTGATCCGTGGCTTAACACCCGATTGGTCCATGATCTCTATTTAAAGAGCATGGAGGGTCATTT
>ML803094.1:32151-46943 GCA_009831015.1 Picea engelmannii
GGCCATTGATCCGTGGCTTAACACCCGATTGGTCCATGATCTCTATTTAAAGAGCATGGAGGGTCATTTGCCGAGGATCGATTGTGAGAAACTCTATTGTAAAATCTCTCTGTAATCTTTTTCTTTGCATTAATAAACTGCTCCAAGTGGCCGCGTTGGCTGGGGCCGTGGATGTTTCCCCGTAGGGGTTTTACCATGTGAAAACATCGGTGTGTTGATCTTTGATCTGGTTATGTGAGTGGTTACTGAAGGTGTTCGTCCTCTGTTGGAATACTTTTGTTGTCGAACACATGGGTCAATAACATCCAACACTTGGTCACACTTTGAAGAACTTCCTAAGGAGAGTTTCCTTAACGACAATAGTTGAGGAGACAACAATCCTTGAGAAGTGATGAGATCCAGATATGGGTCAGAGACGCCATAGATATTGACGGATGTTTTTGGGGATGACAACAACTTGGAGTGGGGGAAGATGTAGCATCTCCTATGATTTCCACCGAGCATGTATGCTCCTTCAGAAGATTCAAAAATGGAACAGATGAAGGGCACAAGAAAGTAAGCGATCGGTTGGGCGAATGAAGACATTTAGGTGTGATCAAGGGCACCTTGTGCACACGATGGTGACATGCAACATGAAGGGGGCACACACCTTACACTCCTTGGAACGATTGACGGAGACTTGGGTTGCATTTGCGAAAGGGTGGGGCAACTTGGGAACATGCCCAAGGAGTGGACTCATCTTCCCTCGACAACATGGGTGCATCAAAGTGGTTGAACGACCTCATTGACACATTCATGAGGAGTCACAATGATAGACACAAGAAGATCACACAAGGATGGGGTGCATCGATCCAAGCGACAAATGATTTATGGGCACGTAGGCTTAGATGCGCACTCTAGGTCCAAAAAAGGGTGTGACGTTTGGTTGAGTGTGGATTTGCAAAGGGGCATGATGAACCAAAGAGATGTGATGTTTCACACAAGTAACTCTTGGATTGCATATAAAATAAAGGGCACACAACCAAAGGAGGACATAGAGAATTTTGGCAAGAGATTTGGAGAGCAAGTTTGAGGCAACGAATTAAGGTAAAGTTTCCAAGATGGAAGACAAGTAGCCAAGAGTTTTACGTTTTGGGAGGTTTTGGGGAAGTCTGAAAATACCCAGGTCTGTGGAGGCATGTGTGATGCATAAACGAAATCTATGTTAACTTGGTGAAATTCTATGAAAATGAAGGGACAAGAACTATGCTGTTTTGGGCACATCTAAAGTGCACCATAGGTGGTTGCGAATATGGTTACAACATTGAGTCTTGGTGTGAAAAATATGTTCTTGAGTGTCGCGGTGAGGTGAGGCGATCCGTGTGACTTTGTTGAATTTTTAAACCGAGCCAATAGTGTTGTTATTGTAATTGTTTTGCAATAACAAAGACTTAGTTGGATGTTAGGCATGGCTTGTGTCGCCCGCACTATTTATGTGTTTGTGTTCATTTTGTTCCGCAGTTGTTCTCTTGGATTCTCATGTTCATGGATGCATACTTGCTAATAGCCTAGAATGAAGTATGGGTATGCTCTAGGTTAAGAGGCGTACTTCGGACGAAGTATTCTTGGTGTGCCAAGCAACCAAATAAGAGTTGTCGCGGTGCCACATGCCCTTAGGTGGTGAATGATTGCATGATCTGATTGGGTATCCTGTAAGGTTGTGACAATAACAATGATGACTAAACTAATTTGAATGACTAGTAATACTCGTAATTATAATTAATTTGAAGTCACATCCTTTAATTGAAGGTATTTACTATTAAATTTTCTAAAAATATATATTTTTAAAAATAACAATATTAATGATTACCATTTAATTCATCAATAATAATTGTAATCATTTAATTCATGAATCATTTACAATAAATTTAATTATTTAAATATAATAAATTATATATTTAAATTAAAATATCATGAAAACAAATATAATCATTTAACTCTTTTAATATATAAATTAAATTATATTTTTTAAACATATAAAGTATATATTTTTAAAGTTTAATATAATCACAACAAATTTAATCACTTAACTTTTTAAATCTAAACTATATTAGGTTTAAACAATTATAAATGAAATATAACTCAATTTAATATTAATAGATTAAAGTTCAAAATATATTATGAACATTACTTGTAATAATGTATGTAAGGTAAAAACGTCCTCTTAATGTTCACAATAAGTTGGTAGTAGCTTACAATTTAAAAAAATAATGATAAGAAGATATCTTAACAATAAATTTAGTAAAACAATAAAAACACAACACTAAATTTAATTAAAGAAAAAAGCACAACATTAAATTTAATATGACAGAACTATGTTCTAAAACAATAAAAATGACGGAACTATGTTGTACTGCAACCTGCAACGTCTATGTTTTTGTGCCATCAGTCTCACAAAAGCAAAAAGCGTCATTCTCACGAAAGCAAAAAGCATTTCAACAAAAATTTGAATTTTCTCTGAAGCCGTCAATTTCACAAAATCAAAAAGCATCGCCATCAATTTCACAAAATCAAAAAGCATCGCAACTGAATTTTAAATTTTTTCTAACATACTTGGTTGAACGGCCAAGATCCAACCGAGCAAGCGGGTGTATGAAGTTGTTTGATCTTGATCGATTGACCAAGCAGTTTGTGCATAAAGCAAATGCGTTCTTCTCAATCACTCATTTCTGTGTGTTCTTTCATTTCGATGGAGATCGAGTTCTGCTCGCATACTCTGTGTATGTTTGTCCCGTGGAGCCCTCTGTGTGTATGCCTTTCTGTGTATATTGTGCGTCTATGTGTGTATGCCTTTCTGTGTGTATTGTGCTTGTATGTGTGTGGTGTGTGTTTTTCTGTGGATGTTCCATAATTGTATAATTGTGTGTTGTCTGTTTGTTTGAGTATGTTTTGTAATTTTGTTTGTGAGAGTGTTCGATCACTGAGGGATGAAACTGGCAGATAAACCTTTGGATGCAAAGAAGAAAGGTATGGGGTTCGATTGACAGTATATGGATGTAAAGAAAAATGGTGTCGGATTCGACTGACTGCAAAGAAAAAAGGTGTAGGGTTCGACCGACAGTATATAGTGGAAGTTATCGTGCATTGTCATTACCACATGCTTGTTACCTTCCAGTCACCATGTTTGGTTCTTGCCCAGTCACGTAAGTAATTCAATTTTCTAAGTATTAAGGTGTTTAACATATGTTGCATGTTACGATTAATTTGGCTTGTTTTTGAGGCCTCTATTATGATGGTAAATTTTGCGGCAGGAATAATGTTAAATTTGTGGTTATTGGTTCTATGAATCCGAGCCAGAGAAATTTCCATTACTATTGCGTGCTTTAGATTAACCTGTAAAAATCATGGCCGCAGCTACTATTCCCTATTCCACTATGGGAGTATGAATGGCCCCAGCCACTATTCCATCAGCCGTTATCATTTTCTGCATTATGTCTATATCCATCCCTCCGCTCGAAGCTCCCTGGTTCTACCCATTTGAGAACAAAAAACTGAGATGTTTGTTGTTCAAATCATAGTTGTTGTTTTATAATAGGTGGATATCTTCTACATGGCGTCCAATTACAGATATGCATCTATCATAAAAATATTTCATGGACACTATCTGGTATTTGCTTCACCTCAATCCTCTAAATTTGACCGCCTGGCCCAGTTGCATTGTTGGTAGCCTAGAAGTATTATATCTAGATGTAGAGCATGATGGTTCTGTTTTCATCTAGCAGCTCACATCAGAATTTTTTGGAAGCTAAAATGATCTGAGTGCCACAAAGCCTTCTTGCTTGTCATTCTAATTTAGTCGATTTTATTTGATTCACCTAGCAAATCAATTTTTTTAATAAAATTTGATTTGGTTTGTGAATTTCTAATATTAATTTGTAATTATAGAAAGAAGAAATTACTATATTGAGCCTGGCTTGGTCAGCTGGGTAACAGCGATTGTAAGTGCCCATCGGTTGAGAATTCAGACAAAGAGAATCGAAAATGGTTGGACGCTCCATCATCACCAACAGGTATATAACGTTGTTCTTTGTGACTTAGGGTTTTTTAACCTTTTTAGTCTCCAATTTGGTGCTATTTTCTGATGAAATTTGATCGGTATGTGCTTTAAAATTATTATATTCACTTGTTTAGTGTTTAGTTTACATCCGAGTTTTTAATTTTTTATCCGAATCTAGCTAAACAGATATTTGTGATTCACCATTTTCTGTTATTTGATTTGTATTTGTGAATGCATAAATAAATTCAATCAATTCAACACCTTGAAAAAACTCTGAAAATTTAAAATAATATAGATTCAATCACTTATATCAATCAAGAATTTCAACATCTTTTAATAAAATTTCAATAAAAATTATAAGAAAATACTCTCATAAAAATTCTAAAAAATTGAAAATTAACTTTTACATTTAATTATGCAATTTACTATTAAAATATATTTTAAAAAAATAATAATTGATAAATTAATTAATCTTTTAATATTAAATTTTTAGAAACCCCATTATTTTGTTAAATAAAAGTAAATTTATATTCATTAAACATAGTACGCTTTAGTTGCCAGAAAGATATTATATCCGTTTCCACCCTGTCTTCAACATAATTATTCGATATTATATCAGTTTCTATCCCATCTTCATAATAATTATTCCTTTTTTAATATCAAGGGTTAGCCATTAAATGTATTTTTGTAGCGGCTTAGAATTTCTATATGCCTATTTTTTTATTTTTTTTAACAAGTCACGGCACAAAGAAATTGTGTGTTTATGATAAAAATAAAAGTAATATTTTTATTATTATTTTATATGAGTACAAATTTGAGAAGCCACTTWATTTTGATGATGAGGGTTAAGTTATTGATGTTTGTTTGTTATAATAATAGTTAGTAATTAAATGTTATAATGTATTTAATTAATATTGTGTTACTTCTTTTAGATAGGGTGTGATTGGGTAATGTTATAAGAGTATTAATTTCTATTAGAGATTAATTATATGTGAGCATATTTAGTTTATCTAAGTGAATAAACAATACTGAGAAAGATGCTTCTACATTAATAACATCAACACAAAATAAAAATGGATTATGGACTAAATAAAAATGGATTCAAGTTGACATTTTGATTTTCACAATTCTATTCTTATTTTATTCTTACACTCTCATATTCTAGAAGCACCTCCCTTCATGTTATCTAATCAAAGTTTTGTTAGGTTTACTACGCATGTCTAATTTTACAAAAAGAGTGATGAAAGATTTGTTATTTTTTCCATTTAAAGAAAAATATTATTACATAAGAAAATCTAAATATTACAAGAGAAACACATAAAGAAAGATCATTGTAATTTTTCCTATGAAACTACATCAATTACATTTAGGTGTTCATGTGAGAAATTTTCAAACTTCATTAATCTTTATTTTCCTTTTTCAATCATCTTATTAATGTTGATTGTTTTACTTTCCTCTTTCAATCCACTTATGTGACTTTGGAGTTGTTTTAAGATTAAATATTTCCTTTTTTTATTAGCTCACAACAAATACTTATTGTCTANNTTTTTTTAAATGAAATTTACATTAAATATTTTAGAATATATTCCAAATTACTATTATTTAAATTATAAGATTTAATTGTAATAAATAATTTAGAAGAAATTCCACATTATTATTACTTATATCACTTTGTAAATCAATATTTTTTTTTTTAAGTTATTATCTTTTATATCTATAAAGATGGAACTAACTTTACTACCTTGATATTAGTTCCAACTCTTCTTTTTTTCCTTGACACTCTAATATTGTGATTTTTTGTCCTTTTATAATTATCTATGATGAGGAAGAGATTCAATCAATGAATAAACTATTCCTAGGGATTGACTAATGTTTTTTCATGGATACACAACTTACAAATATCTTGAAGGAACTTCTTACTTAAATCCAATTTCTATAACACTTTTAAATTATCCATTTTTTTTATTTTTTTATTTTGTATTTCAATAATTTATTTATTTATATATCGCTAGATTTATTTATTACTACTATTTAATCTAAATCTAGTTTCTATAACAATTTTTAAAGTATCTATAGTTTTTTGTAAATTTTGTATTTCAATAATTTATATATCACTAGATTTATTTATTACTACAGGGTGCCTTCTACCCACATCTGTGAATGGAAGAGGTGCTCTCCTTCTTCTAGCTCATCTGGTTAGCCCTGCTGTAGCTTGGTGGTAGAACCGGTGGCATCGGGGTTTGTGTAAATGATCTGTCTTCCCCTTTCTGGTTCTGACTGAGATTTAGAACCCACATTTGATTCAGAGTCTTTCACTTCAGACACCAACAACTGCTTTGAGCAACAGTCAAGAGTGTTATGCCAAGGGATCTTATGGAAGTTGCACCACTTCCCAGTATCTTTCGTTTTCCTTCTGGTGTCCTTCTTTTCTTACAGATTGGACTGGTTGTCCTGATACTATCCATCTTTTCTCTGTCCTTTTTTCTGTGGGTTGGGGCCACCCTTTCTTAGCTTTTGTTGTGAGGGGTTCCTCAGCCCAAATTGTCGCGTCTTTTGTTTGAGCTTCCGCTTGATTTTGTCGGCATATCGGTAGGCCGCGCCCAAAGATGAGATGTCTAGAAATTTCATTTTGGTCTGGATGTATCTATGTAGAGCACCACGATACTTGAGCACTAGATGTCACTGTGAATCTTTGATACCCAACTAGGTGCATAACGTATCGAAGATATTTGTGAAATCTGGCACTGTTTGGTCTCTTTCTTGCTGCAGTGTCGTCCATTTGGTATAGAAGTCGTCATAACTTCCGACAGGGTAGTATTGTTCCTTAATAGCATCCCTGGAGGATTCTCAGGTGGTCATGACTGTAAATAATGAGCGCTCCTCTGTTTCCTTTTTATCACAAAAAGCTTCCCACCAATATTTGACATGGGGAATGGCTTTGAGGAGCGCAGAAGTAATCATTTCTCTATTCGAAAAGTTATGAACAGAAAAATACCCTTATAGTAGATTCAACCACTTGTCTACAACATCTGCATCTATCTGACCTACAAATATAGGAATATTGAAGTTTATTTGTACCTTGATGGGAGCGATGCCCCCGCTCGAAGAAGAGGCATCGCATGTTGGTAGCCGCTGAAGGATTTACGGAAAATTATCCATCATTGCGTTCCTCTGTTGCATGAGAGCTTCCTCAATCAACAGTTTGAAAGGATCTCTTTTCCCAACTCGACAAGCTCGACACCCAACTCTTTGTACCGCGACCTCATTGGGGACATGCATTAAGATGACAAGGAGTAGACCACTGTGATACCACTTATCCGGATTTTATGAGCAGAACCAAATGATTACAGATTATTACCAAATTCTTAACACATAATAATAGAGATACAGTAAAATTGGTTTTCTATTCAATAAGGAAACAAGCTGAAACTGTAAAATGCAGCAGAAAACAAGCTTGCTAGAATGGTGGTGGCTTATCTCTGAGAAGAGATGTGACATCTATGCTCATTCACAAGAATAAGATTACAATGAGGCTCTCAAGGCCTTTTTACAATAAACAGGGGTTTCAAAAACCCTAAACATCCAAAAATCTAACCTTAGGAGATGAAGCATCAAAAGTCATGTGGGCCCCGTTTGTGTAAGTCAGTACATCAACCTCCCGGGGTCGTAACTTTTGCATAGGATCTTCGTTTTAGGCACATGATAGCCCATTGGAAATATCTATCCAACTACAAAAGTTGTGAAAATTTTCATGACGAAATTTCACGATCGCAACATACCCCAAAAAACGTCGTTTAGTGCTTCAAAACGACTCCGGAAGTTCAGGACTCGAAAACTGCTAAAAATAGTAAATTATCAAAATTGCTAGAAAGTTGCTTTGAGCCAGCTGCAAAAGGTGGTTGGCCACTAATATCCACCTGGATCAATATAGAAATGTACTTTACAATATTCTCATCATGACTTCCAACAATATCCTAGAAGGTGTGATACATATTCTTTTGAGCACTTGGAGTTATTCTATGGAGAACATTTTCAACCACCTTTATGCTTTATCTTAGTGAACATTCTTATGAGGCCACGATTCGCCGAGGACAAAAAGAACTTCATAGTGGAAATCTCTAGCCTTATTTTTCCTCATCTTTCTAGATTATTGAAGATATGACTACGAATTACATTTTGGACACTAAATTATCTATGGGGGGAAAGGTGTTTTCAACATATGGTTTGTTGCAGGTATTTTTAGCCAAATATAGAATATCAACAAGCCCTAAGTTGGGAGAATAGATTTCCTTAAGATCTAAATTCATGTCCCATTTTCTATCCAAATTATCCTTGGGTAATCTTCAGGCATTCTTTATATTTCTTACGATTTCATTTCGATCCTAGGGGAATGATAAAATCCATAGTGACCATTCTTTGAAGTGTTTGAATGAACCTTATGAGCCTTCATCTTATCACAACCCTATTTGGAGATGGGTAGAGCAAGCATACAGGGACACATCTCATCATGACTTTGTTTAAACTTACCTACTCACGGTTATTTTGTGCTTGGTGCATTTTTTTATTTGGTTCATAACTAAGCACAAATGTAGAATCTTTGATTTTGATGAAAAGCTCAGATGGATTCTCATCATTGTTCCACTCATCTCTTTCACTTGATCAATAAGGTTCATTAGATGATGTTGGTCCAACAGACATGAGGTACACTAGTCATTGTTTCATATAAAGTGTCACATTTAATTAATCAAACATTTAGGAAAGGATGATGGGTTGAATTCACATAATGGATCATGGATTCACCTTGGTCCTTGAATGTATTGCCGTCTCTCCTCAACATTTCAATCGTCAAGGTGCAAAGGGGGGATATATATATCATCACTCGAGGATATGATGAACAAGCACCTTCAAAATATCCACTTCATATTGTCCATATTAGGATCATTAAAACACATGGAGCTTTGCAACGAGTTCTCCACCCACGTTGAAAGGATGACAAGGAAAATACACACAGTTACTCGTTACACACCCCAACTCATCTASACGRCATCCCATGAACACTTCGGGGAGTTTCCRCGGTTGCACRGTGGGATAATTCTTTATCCCCTATTGTTTCAGGAAATTTCATCTCCATTTTTCCATTCGGCTATCAGAAATGAAGGTCCGATGTATTTCGACCTAGAAGCTTAGAATCCATATCTCTTTCGAATCCCTTTCTTCCTTCCTCAATTCAGGCCTGCTCTCTTCCTTATTTAGTGAAATTTTCCTATGATGTTTCATTCCTTTCAAGGGACCTACATGTAGTGCTCAAGCCAYACATGTTCGTCTCACCTAGATCTGTAGATTTTTTAAATTTGTTACTTTGGTCTGCTATCACATCTCCTTTCGCTACCCTAACGACTCTTCCATCCTCTTTTCATCAGTTCAAAGAAGGATTTGGAATGTAGGAAACAAGCAATTAGTTCGAGCACAAAATCACAATGGAAATTTTAAGGTAGAAAAAACAAATACTAGACACATTATAATCCATCATCAGGGATATGTATCGAGACCATGGCCATCCACCTATTGACAATCCTAGAGCCTCATTGGCACGTGACTCTAAGAGGCTCGAACTTCAATTAGCCCCTATTATCTACATGAAGATCAACAATAGTCTGATGATTTCTTGATTCCATGGTGAAGCCCCATAAAAGCCTCTCAACACATGTACCCCCACGACCCCCCCAAATCTGAACTAGTTCGAGATATTCTTTATTTAGTATAGCTTATGAAGTATATATTTTCTTATCTATGTTGAGTTGTTTAAGAATTTTCCTTTGGATATCTATATTTTTTTTAAGCCAATGACTATTGGTTAAATTAGAATATCTCAATGGTCCTTTTGAAACTCCTTTAATTGGTGAGCAACCTCCTTTATACTCATCCATTGTGAGCTTCGAATATATGTTTTTTATTAATAAAAAAAATTCCCAGTATTTGTGATATATATATACATATACATATAGATATAATTTTAATATGATAATTGCCATGTCCCCACAATGTGTCTTCCGATCATGCACCTCTTAAAGTCGTGCAACACAACGATGTTTCTCACTTGGTTTCTTGGAACCACAAAGGATACTTCGTGTGGACTGGACGACAACCTAGAACGAAGTACATTTATGCTCTAGGTGAAGAGGCGACTTTGCAAACTGAGGCAAGGGGAAAGACCTTTTGTAGAACCGAAGGGGTTCGACTAACTGAGAATAATAGGTTGAGACTGTAGCGGGAGACTCAAAAAGACCAAGAGGAGGTGGACAAGATGATGATGAGATAGACATAAAAAGGTTTGTTTGATGTGGAGATGTGCATTCTTTAGTGATGAACGCAATAGTTGGACTGATCACTCAACCAATTTGAAACTTGAGAGGATCCAATGTACATGACACACAAAAAACAGAGTTGAAGTATCAAAACCATCATGGGTCAATAGCATCCAGCACTTGGTCACACTTTGAAGAACTTCCTAAGAAGAGTTTCCTTAACGACAATAGTTGAGGAGACAACAATACTTGAGAAGTGATGAGATCCAGATATGGGTCAGAGACGCCATAGATATTGAAAGATGTTTTTGGGGACGAAAACAACTTGGAGTGGGGGAGGATGTAGTGTCTCCTATGATTTCCACCGAGCATGTAGGCTCCTTCAGAAGATTCGACAATGGAACAGAAGAAGGGCACAAGGAAGTAAGCAATCGGTTGGGTGAACGAAGACATTTAGGTGTGATCAAGGGCACCTTGGGCACACAATGGTGACATGTGACACGAAGGGGGCACACACCTTACATTCCTTGGACCGATTGGCGGACACTTGGGTTGCACTTGGGAAAGGGTGGGGCAACTTGGGAACATGCCCAAGGAGTGGACTCATCTTCCCTCGACAACATGGGTGCATCGAAGAGGTTGAACGACCTCATTGACACATCCACGAGGAGTCACAACGATAGACACAAGAATATCGCACAAGGCAAGGCGAACGTGACCAAGGATGGGGTGCATCAATCCAAGAGACAAATGATTGATGGGCATGCAGGCTTAGATGTGCACACTAGGTCCAAAAAAGGGTGTGATGTTCGGTTGAGTGTGGATTTGCAAAGGGGCATCATGAACCAAAGAGATGTGATGTTTCACACAAGTGACTCTTGGATTCCATATAAAATAAAGGGCACACAACCAAAGGAGGACATAGAGAATTTTGTCAAGAGATTTGGAGAGCAAGTTTGAGGCAACAAACTAAGGTAGAGTTTCAAAGATGGAAGACAAGTAGCCAAGAGTTGAACGTTTCGGGAGGTTTTGGGGAAGTCTGAAAATACCGAGGTTTGTGGAGGCATGTGTGATTCATAAACGAAATCTATGTTAGATTGGTGAAATTCTATGAAAATGAAGGGACAACAAGTATGCGGTTGTAGGCACGTCTAAGGTGCAGCATAGGTGGTTACGAAGACGGTTACAACATTGAGTATTGGTGTGAAAAATATGTTCTTGAGTGTCCTGGTGAGGTGAGGCGATCCGTGTGACTTTGTTGAATTTGTAAACCGAGCCAATAGTGTTCATATTGTAATTGTTTTGCAATAACAAAGACTTAGTTGGATGTTAGGCATGGTTTGTGTCACCCACACTATTTATGTGTTTATCTTCATTTTGTTCCACAGTTGTTCTCTTGGATTCTCATGTTCATGGATACATACTCGCTGATAGCCTAGAATGAAGTATGGGTATGCTCTAGGTTAAGAGGCGTAGTCTGGATGAGGTATTCTTGCTGTGCCAAACAACCAAATAAGAGTTGTCGTGGTGCCACACTCCCTGAGGTTGTGAATGATTGCATGATCTGATTGGGTATCCTGTAAGGTTGTGACAATAACAATGATGATTAAACTAATTTGAATGACTAGCAATACTAGTAATTATAATTAATTTGAAGTCACATCCTTTAATTGAAGGTATTTACTATTAAATTTTCTAAAAATATATATTTTTAAAAATAACAATTTTAATGATTACTATTTAATTCATCAACAATAATTGTAATCATTTAATTCATGAATTATTCACAATAAATTTAATTATTTAAATATAATAAATTATATTTTTAAAATACAACATCATGACAACAAATATAATCATTTAACTCTTTTAATATATAAATTAAATTATGTTTTTTAAACATATAAAGTATATATTTTTTAAAGTTTAATATAATCACAACAAATATAATCACTTAACTTTTTAAATCTATACTACATTAGGTTTAAACAATTATAAATGAAATATAACTCAATTTAATGTTAATAGATTAAAGTTCAAAATATATTATGAAAATTAATTGTAATAATATATGTAAGGTAAAAACGTCCTCGTAATGTTCACAATAAGTTGGTAGTAGCTTACAATTTAAAAAAATAATGATAAGAAGATATCTCAACAATAAATTTAGTAAAACAATAAAAATACAACACCAAATTTAGTTAAAGAAAAAAGCACAACACTAAATTTAGTACGACGGAACTATGTTCTAAAACAATAAAAATGACGGAACTATGTTCTACCGCAACCTTCAACGTCTATGTTTTTGTGCCATCAGTCTCACAAAAGAAAAAAGCATCATTCTCACAAAAGCAAAAAGCATTTCAACAGAATTTTGAATTTTCTCTGAAGCCGTCAATTTCACAAAATCAAAAATCATCGCCGTCAATTTCACATTATCAAAAAGGATCGCAACTGAATTTTAAAATTTTTCATAAGCACTTTTATGCCGTCGAATTCTAACAAACTTGGTTGAACGGCCAAGATCCAACCGAGCAAGTAGGTGTATGAAGTTGTTTGATCTTGATCGATTGACCAAGCAGTTTGTGCATAAAGCAAATGCATTCTTCTCAATCACTCATTAAAATATCGCTTGGGTTTATCCATAGTTTGTTTCATGAACCTTTTGAATACTATTTATTCCAAATCTTTCAAAAATATCGTTCCGTTCAAGATCTTGTTGAAATACCATTTCTTTTTATATCTGTGATCTATTTCTATCCGTGGGTAGGAGTAGTACATTTAATCTCTTTTTTTTATCTCTCCGTGAATGGTATGCTTGTAACAATAGGGACACAATTTATTTGATTCCAATCGAATAGGTGTATTGCGTCGATTTTTCCTAGTCGTATATCTAGAAATCCCTGGGAATCTTTTATAAACACTATCTTGGGTACAACTAGTGCACTCCAAAGTAATTGTTACTCTTACATATCTGCTCTTGGCCATAAAATTACTCTGGATATTGGGTCTACTTTGCTTTTCGATCTGAAAAAGAGGGGAAAAGGGATAGAAGTTGATAGACGGAGATCCCACGATAAAACATTTGAAAGTAAAAAAATGATTGATGAGGAGTTTTTAGTTTTACTTACAAAATTGAATGTGGAAAGAACCTTTGGATCTATATTTCTACTTTGATTCTATCCCCCCCCATTCCATCTCCAAACTTAGATCTATTTTGGGATGAATCAACTAATTTCTCCAAGAGGTAGAAGTAGTCAATCTAGCACAATCTTTTTCCCTTGACTTTAAGGGGAGGACAACAATTAAAAAAAAAAAAAAGTAAGAGCATCTGGAAAAAAACGATTGATTTCTATCAATAGACCGGCTAAAAAAATGAACGATGAAATAGATAACACAGGCTTTGTGGAAAGATAGTTCTTTAGATCTTGCATTGTAAATTCTCCTTATTGATCATAATGTGTAAGTGATTCAACCGTATCAATAGTTACGAATCCTAGGAAAAAATCGAAACTGATGAATATATGTATAATGTGATCGAGGCTATGGTCCTATTTATAGAACAGAAAAAAGATGTTTCATCACCAAATTTTGCTAATTAATCTTCTAGATAATAGACCCTACATGTATGTATAAAGTCTTTCCATTCACGAGACCGAAGAGAAATGAAGGTTGAAAAATGTAGGAAACAAATTTCGAATTCTATAAAATAACATTGTCTAATGATTAGAAGGGATGTAGCACAACCTGGTAGCGTATTTGTTTTGGGTACAAAATGTCGCAGGTTCAAATCCTGTCATCCCTACCTTTCCCTTCTTTTCTATGGAAAGAGAAAGGAACAAAAGATCATTTTATATCGATTCGAATGGATCGATCAAATAATTGATCGTATCAGATGCGAAAGTGTTTGACTCTAAAAGTATAAATGAAAAGATTTTGTTCCTTTCCTTTCGCTCTTGATGTTAAATAAAGAACTCTTAGTTCAGGTCGGTAGAATGTAGGTCTCCAAAACCTGATGCCATAGGTTCAAATACTACAGAGCGTGATTGTGTTCCTATCAAACCCAACCTTCTAAATTATCGAGAATTCATTCCAATTGGAATGAGCAATGGAATCTGACCACCCAGGAAAAGTAGGAGGTCAATGAAATTGAAGGATATTCCCAAATCAAATATCCAATTGATCACCACGTTGGTATTGTGAATATGCAGTTACGAATAATCCGGCCAAAGTTATAGGAATTAGACCTAACACATTTCCTGATGGAAAAGCCTCAATCATTTCGATTCAATGGAATAAGTAGGGATAATAGCTATCCTGGATAGTACCGTGAATTTTCTATGAATCTCAATGATCAGAAATTGATATAGAGAGAATCAATGAAATTATTGAAATTGATATAGGGAACTGAGAGGGTTTCCCCTTCCTTCATTTTGAATAAGTTGTATCTT
>ML803095.1:0-27488 GCA_009831015.1 Picea engelmannii
TTTTCCTTCCTCTATACCCTTTATAGACTCTGTAGATGTTCTTTCAATCTTCATTTAGTTTATACCTTCTTGGAAGGGAAACTTACAAATATTGGCTTGGAGTACTATTTGTTTACGATTCCAAATGATATCAACTTGTTAGAAATAGATTTCCTTAAATGTGTTTGAGATTTGCACATGTTTATCAATCTTGAGCTACTTGGAATTAAAGTCTTTTTCAAAAGGTTAATAGTTAGTTTTTAGTCCGATCTCTTGAATTCTTAGTGAATTTCTATAATATCAACTACACTATCTGTAAATATATTCATGCCTCAACTAAATGATGTGATATAATTTTCACTTTGAAATAATTATCTCACATGCATCTATTGTCGTGGGCTTTCTTGTAGAATCTCCATAAAAAAATAAGGATAGGTCCATATTTTCTTGTGATGGGAAGGATGCCATCACCCATTTGTAGGGCCTTTATAGGGTTATCCACCCATATAAGATCCACTTATTGACCCAATTCCTCTCATCCATCTCATGTTGTCTCTTCTTGTTTTTTTTTATTATTAAATTTGGCCTTCATTGTTTGTCTTAGCATCTTTTAAACTTTGTATGCTAATTAGAAATTTATTTTTCACATAACTTGAAAAATTATCATGTTTGTGTTAGCTAATGTTTTCTACCAATCTATTCTTATTAAATACTTCCATATCTCTTAGAATTGGTTTCCCTTCGAAGTGTCTTGAGTAGGCTTCACCTGTTTTCTATGCACACACCACAAGAGGAAAAACACCATGAATGTACATGGGTTCCCTTTTTTGTATATATTTTGCAATATAAAGGAAACAATTAGTTTTTGGAAGGAGTGGCAACACCATAAATCATTCCACAACCTTACTCTGTCCTCCTTTGGTTTAATTTTTAACTTCTTTCTTTTCCATTCTTCCAAAAAAAGGATCATGCTCTTGGAAGAGTTGCAAAGATAGATTAGGCCCATGATCTTTGACTTCTTAGTCCAATATTCTCACATGACTAATTTTTAAAACCAAGGGCTAGTGATTCTACCTAATTGGGGCAACCCCATAATTGGATGGTTTTCGATTGATCATTCTTTTAATCCCTAATATAGTGAAAAGGTTGGTTTTGGATTAAGTTGTTGTTGGAAATTGTGTTATCATTGATGTCAAAAATAGGGGGAGACTATGATATGTGAATGACAGGTCCAAGGATCGAATCATAATTAGAAAATCAAGGAAGTGTCTACACCACAAATCAAACTAGACATAGGTAATTGAGAATGTATCTGTAACACCTCGGGTTTTGAGCTCTGTATTAAATAATATATTTTGTTAATCTATGAAAGGCAAGAGTGCCAAATAATTATAAGAGGTCATTGTTCCTAGGAAATGTAATGTTTTGATCATTATTAGTAATGAATACATCATTGGCTGCTAGATGAAAAAGGACAAGAGTTATAGGGGGCTATGATTCCACAAGAGAGGGGGCTTGAGTGGCTAAGTATTTATTTTATATTTTTATCTACTCATAATTTTTTAATGGAGAGGAGTGGTTAAATGAGCATCTTGGGGAAGGCCAAGTGGTTGTTGATTTGCAAGTAAAGATATAAACCCATCTTGTGGTTTGTTTGGGGGTTCTTGTTCACTCACTCACTCATTGTTCATTGTTCACACATTTCATTCTATTCTCTCTTCACTCATTATTTCACCCACTCGTTCTTCCTCATTCATGTTTTGGCTTGGGAAGGGGAAACAAATTGTTGGAGAAGATCCATGGTTTTTTTGGATGTAAATACTGCTGGTGTATTCTAGCCATGAACTAATGCTTGGATGCCTGAGATTCTTTGGCATGTGTTCAGTTTGGCTCACAGTTGCGAATCCTGAGAGTCCCAACATGGAGATTCTTGACCAGATGCACTGGAGCCCTAGAAGGAGATGGACAGGCTGAGGGACTACATGGAAGAGAAGGGGGTCCATTCTCTTGGGTTGTGGAGGCTGGGTAAAAGAGAGCTAGTGTACTTTGGATTGCCGTGGGTGCTGAAAATCCCGTGAGAGATTGAGTGCTGACTATTTTGGGAAGCCAAGTTACACTTTGGAACCATCCTTGTGGATTCATAGCCCTAGATCGGGGGTGACATTGTTGTTGAGAATTAGAACATTAGTGTCTACGGTTGGGTGGAATGTCCTTAGTCTGTAGCTAGTTGGTGATTTGTTTCATGAAAGATAAGTGCTCTCTGTCATGATTTTATTTACCTGTATATTTATTTCCACAGTGTATTTATTTATCTATGAAATTCGTATCAATAATGTGCATGCTTGTTGGTTATTGATGTGCACGACATATGGTCCATTTATTTTATATTGTAGCTTGAATCTTGATCTATTCATGCAAATATTTTATGTATATTTATTAATTAAAATTTGATCAGAATTCAAAAGTAGTCCAAAGGCAGGCTTGAAGTAGCGTGCCTGACCTGTGGGTCGCTGGGTACGTTACATATTGGTATTGGAACTTCGGGTTGAAACACCGAAATGGTATGGGCCAGAACTGTTGGACATGATACTATGGTTAAGAGTGAATATGTCCTTGAAATATTAAATCTCAAGAGAGATAGAGCTGCAGAGATCACAAAAAATTCAGAGCTCGTGTAGACATAGATCCTTTGTAAAGGATCGTAGAATCGTGACCATTCCCCTTTGAATTCGGGAGAAATCATCACCGTGGAATCAATGATTTCTGGATCTTTAGATCAGAAGGTAGGTGAACAAGGAACGTTAGATAAAGGTGAAGTAGAGGTTGGGAGAGATTAAGTCACATCCATTAGATCGAACTTGCCAATTGTCAACCATTGATAGAATCCAAGAAAGAGATGAAAAAATACGAAACTTCGTCGCTTCGATGATTTTTGGGAGACAGGGAAGAAGCATGCAAAATTCCAAAGTAGCGAAGTCCCACTGGCCGCCCAATCTGATAGGAGGCTCAGGTGAAATCTCAACCGTTAGTCAGGGTCCTCCGACGTTGACCACTTCGGGAAGTTTAAATCCGGGAGAATTGAACCCTTTATAACTCCTATAACCTAGAGTCCCGAAGTGCCAAAGTCCTGAACTCATGTCGACCATTAGATCGAGGGAAGGACTTTGGAAGTAATGCTGACTGTTAGATCGAGCAATGGTGGAAGGATAATTAAGTTTCAAAACTTCTGAACTTCGCCACTCTGACAATTACTAGAGAATGGGCCAAGCCCCGAAGTGCTGAAGCCCCAAAGTTGCAAAACCACAAAGTGTAAAGCCATCATCGTGAAATCACATAGGCCGTCATATCTAGATCAGATAATGTGGATCGTCCATTTGATGGATGACACGTCATAGGCCACGTGGTAGGGGTGCCATGTGGGGACACATGTCACTTGGACTCAATACCTTTTGGACCCTAACCTTCTTATTTTTGAGTGACACGTGGCACACATTCCATGGGTCCATGTCACCATAGGTGAAATCAACATGACATATCATCTCCAGGAGTATGGCCTCCGGGGGTGTCCAACATCTCTACCAGCAAAAGTGACGAAGATCGAGGTCGCAAATTCACGCAGATCGTCGATCTAAGTTCCCTTCGGGAGCTTTCTCAACCATTGGATCAAGCAGTTGAAGGATGGCGTAAGAGCTTCGATGAGTATCACTCCGGGGAGTTGAGCGACTCAAGAGTTGAAATGTCCCGGAGTCCTGGAGCACCGAAGTCTCGAATTGAATAAGGACCGTCCATCTCTATGCTTGATTAAGTCATGTCCGTTGGATCAGTTAGTGGAAGGATAAAGTAAGAGCTTCTACGAGTATCACTTCAGGGGAGTTGAGCGACTTGGGAGTGGTAATGCTCCGAAGTCTCGAATTGGTTAAATCTGTCCATCTCAATGTCTGATTAAGTCATGATCGTCAATCTCGTTGAATCCTCCAGATGGGGTGGGACCATCCAATCAACGAGAGATTAAATCTCGATCATCCGATCTGCTAGTAGAGTTATTGGAAGGGTTTCAGAGAAGTTTAACTCCAAGAGAAGTTGGAAGTTGAAAAGGGAAAGTAGATGAAGGCTGAAGTCCGGAGGACTTGGTCCCAACACCGATCTCATGATAAGGTAAAATGATCTAGAAGTAACCAAGCTCTCGAACATTGTGTTCGAGCAAGCTCATGTGTAGAAGAAGGTAGAGGAAGATGCTAAATAGTGAATAAGCCCATGGTTTTGAGTCATGGTCACATGGAAAGTGGTTTGAAGGAGCCACCTATGCATAATTTAAATTCTGTATCATCAAAAAGGAGATGTGGAATTTTTCGACAAGATCCCGTTGCAAAACAAAAGAAAAGGGGCTGAAAGTGATTTTTTTCGGGAAGCCATAACTTTCAACTCATATATCTAATTGGGGCAAGATTACAATCATTGGAAAGATGATTTAGAGGAGAATAACATGGAATTTTTATAATATAGAGAATGATAATATATTTCTTCATGAATTGAGAAGAAAAAGGACCTGTAGCATTGTTTGACAAATTTTTATGATATGCATAATCCTAACAAAATGGTTGCTTGGACATTTTGCAGAATTAGGGGGTGTAAACATATAAATTTAGTAAAATAATTCATATTCAATAAGTGGAAGAAGGAGAGGGATATTCTAGCCATGATAAAGAGGCAAAAGGTCAGAATATCAGTGTTGTTAATGTAGAGATAGAATCCAACGGACACCAGGCCAGAGAGGAGCAAGAAACATTGATAGAGACTGTGAGAAGCCTGAAATTAGAAGTGCAGAGTTACAAAGTAGACAATGAGATAATGGTAAGAGAACACAATAAGATCAATGCTCAAGTGATGCAAATATTAAATCAGTTGCAGAGGTAAACAAAGAATGGATCAAACTCAAAATAGGAGGAAGAGGGAAGATGCCATGAAAGAAGAGATGACCACAACATAACTGGTTATTCTAGAAGTGCTAGTAGAAATCATAGACATCAATCACCTCCCTACTCAACAAGGAAATTTTATGCATTTGAAGATTCCATAAGTAGTCCAGAGGTGTCTCCTGTTAGGCACCAAAGAACAAGACATGAAATGAACTGCTGGCAAGGAGAGTTGAGGAAGCTTAATCCACCATCCTTTGACGGTGAAAGATAAAGGGAAGATGATGTTGAGGCATGGTTTCTTGGATTCAAGAGGTGTTTTAAATTGCATAACTACTCATCAAACCTAGAATCTAGAATTTCCACATACCATTTACATGGGAAAGATTCAAAGTGGTGGGATCAACTAAAGAAATTTGAGGACATTAATGAGAATAAGATCACTTGGAAGTAGTTCAAGAAATATTTTTAGAAGGAGCACCTTTCAGAGCACTTCTATGACAAGAAAATGTAGGATTTCTTTGAACTCAAGCTGGGAAGCATGACCATGGAAGAGTATGAAAAGAACTTCGTGGGGCTATTAAAGTATGTGGGGTTTATAAAATATGAGAAGGTGAAAGTAAAAAGGTTTTTGAGTGGACTGCCATCCTTTTATAAAGGTAAGATTCAATATGATGAATGTAGGACTTTGATTGGGACCATTATGAAGGCTAAGTACCTGTATGATCAAGGAAAGGGTAGAGAGTCCTTGCAAAAATATTGGAAGGATAAGAAGAAGGATAAGTCTGATCATAGAAATAAAGGATTCAAACCTCCTTTAAATAGAAATAGCCCTAATAAAAATCATCAAGACCAATATGCTAAGGATGAATCCAAGAGAGACAAATCCTTGGGAAAAAGGGGAAGATCACCAATCCAATGTTGGGGATTCAAAGAATATCACATGTAGAAGGATTGACCTCACAAAAGGGACATAATGAAGACCACGCACAACATCCAAGAGGCTACAATAGTAGAAGACATGGGAATAATATATGCAATCATAGATGATCGACATGCAGAATACCAATCCAATATGATCGAGGTGGAAGGTAAGATCATTAATTAGCTTGTTGCTATTTAAATTGATTCAGGAGCAAGTCATTGTTACATTGATCCTAAAATAGTGGATAGACTACATTTGGAGAAAAGTAATCTTGAAAATTTAAGTTTGGTTCAGCTAGCCACTGGAACCAAAAGGAGAATCCATGATATGGTCAGAGGTTGTTCCATAAGTCTTATTGGTGTGAATACTAATGATGATCTAAATATTATACCATTGGGGTCTTATGATATTCTAATTGGAATGGATTGGTTGGACAAACATCATGCTGTCCTAGATTGTCATAACAAGACATTTACATGTCTTGATGAAGAAGGAAAATAGAGCACTATGAAAGGAGTTCCAAGACCCATCTCTATAAGGGAGATTTCATCCTTCCAGCTGAAGAGATATTTTAGAAAAGAATGTCAATTGTATGCAACCCATGTGGAAAAGACAAAAAAGACAAAGGGGCCAAGCCTTGAAGAATTTTCGGTTCTACAATAATTTGAAGATGTATTCCAAGAAATAGCAAGGTTGCCACCAAAGAGGGAGATATATTTCTCTATTGTTTTAGTGCCAGAAGCTACCCCAGTATCAAAAACACCTTACAGAATGAGTACACCATAATTAAAAGAATTACAAATGCAATTGGAAGAATTGTTGAAGAAATGGTACATACGTCCAAGTGTTTCACCTTGGGGAGCATCGATACTCTTTGTCAAAAATAAGGATGGAACCTTGAGGTTGTGTATTGAATTTTAACAACTGAATAAATCCACTATAAAGAACAAGTACCCTCTATCTAGAATTGATGATCTTTTTGATAAACGAAGAGGAGCAAAGATATTTTCAAAGATAAACTTGATATCAAGGTACCATCGGGTAAGAATAAATAATGAAGACATCCATACGACAACCTTTAGAACTAGGTATGAACATTATGCATTTGTAGTGGTCCCATTTGGACTGTCCAATGCACCGACTATATTTATGTGCTTAATGAATGACATATTCAGAAATTACTTGGATAAGTTTGTCATAGTATTCCCAGATGAAATACTTGTCTATTATAAGTAAGAGGAAGAGCATGAACATCACCTAATATTGGTATTGCAAGTGCCGAGGGAAAATCATTTGTATGCCAAGCTTAGTAAGTGTTCTTTTTACCAAGAACAAATCCATTACTTGGGACAAATTATTTCATAACAAGGTATAGCAGTGGATCCAAGAAGATTGAATCCATTAGAAGATGGCCAACACCTAGGAATGTTTCAGAAGTTAGATCTTTTATGGGATTAGCTAGTTACTACAAAATATTTATAGCATAGTTCTCTAAGATTGCTCACCCCATCACTTCTTTGCAAAATAAGGGAATTAAATTCGAATGGACATATGAGTGTGAAGAGAAATTTAATTTGTTGAAAGAATTACTTACTAGTGCACCTATTTTAAAGATTGTTGACCCAAATGAAAGTTTTGTGGTATGCACATATGCATGCAAGGAAGTGTTGATACTGAGAGGGGGGTGAATCGATATCAAGTAAAATTTAAAAACATTTTCAACTTATACTTAAACCAGTCAATTATATCCAATGATAAATGAACAATAGCATAAGAGTTACACCAATACACCACAATACACCATGCACAATATATGAGAAATAATCAATAGTTATTGTTCAAGGGAAGTAATGACTTCTAGAGGTAGCTACAACTTCCAAATATAAAGGGAGCGATAAACCTCCAAAAGGAATATACAATCCTCCAATATCAAGAGAGGGTTGACCTCTCCATCCTTTCCCCTTCCTTCCACCCAAGAATATATGAGAGATAATAAAACTTTACATTAAATCATCACCATCAACTAACCATCACATAGAACCTGATAATGCTTCCCGAGACTTCTTCAAATTCTACAATTATTCACTTCTTAGAATACTCTGATCCTGTAGATAATATAACTCAATGTATTCTCTGAAACTCCTCCATTTTTCACTCCTTGAATTCTCCCCAAAAAGAAGTCATAGAGAAAATGGTAGACCTTATTCAATTCTGGTTTATTCAGGAGAGCGAACTTGTACAGAATGCCCCACACTCAATATTTAACATCAGATTATGAAATTAGCACACAAGAAACTAAAGACCATACTCTGTCCAATGAAATTGGTCTCACTTCATTTGGATTCTCTATGAAGAAGTTATGACTTTTTTTACCTGGAACACATGTTTATAACTAGCTCCAGGACTAGTAAAAAACCCTATCTTCCACAGAGTGTATCTCCAAAATTATAGCGAATAAAGAGATGAAATTTTTACCACATGTACCTAGATATGTCTTCTCAATACCATATCAATTTCACCATATGAATTGTTCTAGAAAAAAAATTATAGCGAAAATTGTAAGATGACCTATAAATACCATACCTTAGAACACATCACCAAAAGACTTCATCCTCCCTTGAAATCCGGCCTTCTTTACTTCAGATTTCCTCTGAAATTCGACTTGTGTGTGTTTAAAATGAATGTATAATGATATGTATTTATACCCTTTATGTCACTTCCTTTTAACATTAGGGCCGACCTGACACTTTCTTATTTTGTAATTATTTTCTTTAATTATCTTCAGGGCCGACCTGTACTTCCTTCTTCAATTCACTTTGTTATCTTCAAAAATTCATTTCTCCTCAACCGTGAGGATCCTCGTGACGTGCCACCTACCAACGGAAACAACAGGATGTATAATATCCATCCATGGGTGTTGTGTCTGCATGTGCACTATCCTTCATGTCCAAATACCTTCATCAATCTTGCGGTCCAAAACCAATGACTAGGGTTGACATCAATGACAACAACCAACATTCCAACAAGAAGGACTTGGTGGAGTCCTCACTAAAATGGACATGTCATTGGTTATGAGTCCAAAAAGCTTAAAGATCATGAGAGGAACTATGCCACACATGAATTGGAACTTGTTGCCATTGTTCACGCATTGAAGATGTGGAGGCATTATCTCATGGGGAATAGGTTTGAATTAAGAACATACCATAGTGGTATGAAATATCTTTTTGACAACCAACTTTAAATGCCAGGAAAATGAGATGGCTAGAATTTTTAAGTGAATATGATTTTGAAATCAAACATATCAAAGGAAAAGAAAATAAAGTTGTTGATGCATTTAGTAGAAGAGTACATGTCATGCATGCTACAACTGTTCGTATGCATCAGTCATATTTAAAGAGCAAACTTTTAGATGTTGTTGTCACAGATCAACGTTATTTATAGGTAAAAGAAAGCTTACAACAAGAAAATATACAACATAAAATTAAATAATATGAGATGAAGGAAGATGGATTACTTATGCATAAAAATAGAATTTATGTTCCTAGTTCTGAAGAACTTAGGAATTTTGTATTAAAAGAAATGCATAATGTTCCATATGTCGAACATCTTGGCTACCAGAAAAACGATGGCATCCGTAAGAAGCCAATTCTTTTGGCCATGAATGAAAAAAGATGTTGTTGATTACATTGCCAGATGTATGGAATGCCAGAGAGTGAAGGATGAGCATAGACACCCAACGAGTTTTCTACAACCATTTCCAATTGCAGAGAATAAGTGGGAAGTGATACCCATTGATTTTATAACTAAATTTCCCAGGACAACAAGACAACATGATTCAATCATGTTAGTGGTTGATAAATTGACAAAGGCTGCTCATTTTGTTCCTGTAAAAATGACTCATACAACAACTAATATTGCATAAATTTACATGAGGGAGATTGCTAGGTTGCATGGGATACCTAAGAAAATTGTCTCAAACAGAGACACACAGTTTACTTCAAATTTTTGGAGCGGATTGTTTAAAGGATTTGGTACAAATCAAAATTTTAGCACAACATACCATCCACAGTCAGATGGGAAGATAGAGAGAATCAACCAAGTAATTGAAGACATGTTGAGAATGTATGTGATGGATAAGCTATCTAAGTGGGAAAATTACTTCACTTGGTTGAGTTTGCCTATAATAATGGGTATCAAGCTTCATTGAAAATGATCCCATTTGAAGCTTTGTATGGTAGGAAATGCAATACTCCAGTGAGTTGGGAAAACCCAACAAACAAAGTGGTACTTGGGAAATAATTGCTCAAGGACATGGAAGACAAGATTGTTGGAATTAAGAATAATTTAAAGGCAACTCAAGATAGACATAAAATTTATGCAGATAAGAACATGACAACTAGAGAATTTAAAGTGGGGGAGCATGTGCTTTTAAAAGTGAATCCCAAGAAGAGCTCTTTGAAGTTGGGTAGTTGTACAAAGATAGCAAACAGAGTCTGTGGTCTATTTGAGATATTGTACATGATAGGGCCAGTTGCATACATGCTTGCATTGCCTGCTTCCATGAATGTGCATAATGTATTTCATGTCTCTTTACTAAAAAAATATGTACATGATCCTAACCATGTTATTGATTGGCATCTGATTCAGGTAGATACAGAGGGATACTTTCAGGTCCAGCCAATGGGAATATTGGACAAAAAAGTCAAAATGCTTTAGAATCGAGTTATAGAGCTGGTAAAAATCCAGTGGACCTAATACGGTCGTGAAGATGCTACTTGGGAGCATGAAGATGTCGTGCGGGCAGAGTACCTGTAAATTTTTGAATAAATTTTGAAATTTTGTTTTATGTTTTGTATATGCACTGAGGACAGTGCCAAAATAAGGGGGAGGGGATGTAACACCCCAGGTTTTGAGCCTCGTATTAAAAAATGTATTTTGTTAATCTATGAAAGGCCAGAGTGCCCAAAAATTTAAAAGAGGCTAGTGTGCCTAGGAAATGTAATGTTTTGATCATTATTAATAATAAATACATCTTCGACTGCTAGATGGAAAAGGACAAGAGTTATAGGGGGCTATGATTCCATAAGAGAGGGGGCTTGAGGGGCTAAGTATTTATTTTATATTTTTATCTACCCATAATTGTTTAATGGAGAGGAGTGGTTACATGAGCTTCTTGGGGAAGGCCAAGTGGTTATTGATTTGCAAGTAAAGACATAAATCCATCTTGTGGGTTGTTTGGGGGTTCTTCTTCATTCACTCACTCGTTGTTCATTGTTCACACCTTTCATTTTGTTCTCTCTTCACTAATTATTTCACCCACTTGTTCTCCCTAATTTGTGTTTTGGCCTGGGAAAGGGAAACAAATTGTTGGAGAGGATCCATGGTTTTTTTGGATGTAAAGACAACCGGTGTATTCCAGCCATGAATTAATGCCTGCATGCATGAGATGCTTTGGCCTGTGTTTAGTTTTGCTCACAACTGCGAATCCTGAGAGTCCCAACATGGAGATTCTTGACCAGATGCATAGGAGCCCTGGAAGGACATGGACAACCTGAGGGACTGCGTGGCAAAGAAGGGGGTCAATTCTCTTGGGTTGTGCAGGTTGGGTAGAAGAGAGATGGTGTAATTTGGATTGTTGTGGGAGCTGAAAATCCTGTGAGAGCTTGAGTGCTGACTAGTTTGGGAAGCCAAGTGACACTCTAGAACCGTCCTTGTGGATTCATAGCCCTGGCTCGGGGGTGACATTGTTGTTGAGACTTGAAACAACAATGTCTACAGTTGGGTGGAATATCATTGGTCTGCAACCAGTTGGTGATTTGTTTCATGAAAGATAAGTGCTCTCTGTCATGGTTTTATTTACCTGTATATTTATTTCCACTGTGTATTTATTTATCTATGAAATTCATATCTATAATGTGCATTCTTGCTAGTTATTGATGTGCACGACATATGATCCATTTATTTTATATTGTAGCTTGAATATTGATCTATGCATGCAAATATTTCATGCATCTTTATTAATTACTATTTGATCAGAATTCAAAATAAGTCCAGAGGCAGGCTTGAAGTAGCTTGCCTGGGTTGTGGGTGGTTGGGTACATTACATATTGGTATCAAAAACACCTTACATAATGACTAAACTAGAATTAAAAGAATTACAAATGCAGTTGGAAGAATTGTTGAAGAAAGGGTACATACATCCAAGTGTTTCACCTTGGGGAGCACCAATACTCTTTGTCAAAAAGAAGGATGGAACCTTGAGGCTGTGTATTGACTTTCGAGAGATGAATAAATCCACTGTAAAGAACAAGTACCCTCTATCCAGAATTGATGACATCTTTGATCAGCTAAGAGGGAAAATATATTTTCAAAGATAGACTTGAGATCATGGTACCATCAAGTAAGAATCAAGGATGAAGACATCCATAAGACAACCTTTAGAACCAGGTATGGGAATTATGAATTTGTAGTAGTGCTATAATGATCCTTGATAATTTTTTTGGTATTTTTCTAATAGTTTATGGTTTGGACGTTTTGTCAAACACTTTGTTGTTTGGTATTCTTGGGTATTTGCTAGTTCAAAAAGTTCATAACAGTTCACTGTTTCTCCTTTAAATTTATTTAATACCCAATATATATGAAAAAAAAAAGATGACAATACCCAACTATGCTAAGATTACTTTATAGTGCATATATAGGAACTCAAAGTCAATCATTGTGTTGGAAAATTACAACAACCATTGCACATCAAACAATCAACAAATAGAACTTAAAATAAGTGATAAAGAACTTGTGGTTTATTACTGTAGGTGGTCTTTACATATGTTGAGGAAATGTTGTTGTAGATAGTTTCCAAAGACTCCAATCTTCCAAATATCAGCACACACAACCATAGTTCCCTATATTGCAAGGATAATGTGCCCAACTTACAAGGAATCACCACCAGTCTACAAGTCGACCCAAACTCCATATTCACCCTCAAGAGTAGAAATACGATCCAAAGTTTGAGAAGGCACCCTTTTCAAAAATAATTCGACCCTCAGCAATAACTTCAGTCACAGAGAAAGAAACACGAACCAACACATATATTTTCTATTTAGAATGAAGTAACTTGCCCCCTTCTCATCATAACTCAGCCCAACAATACAGTGCGACTTAGGTAATGGATAATCGGTCCCCCAGTCACTAAAAATGCACCCAGGTTTGGGGAATACTCTGCTATCACTGATATATATTTTCTAGTGCCTCCACCAGCTAAGAAACAAGTGAGGAAATGGTCCACGAAGTTGATAGTGCTGCTCTGGAAATAGAGTCTCAACTCTCACATTGATATTCACCCCTTTTCCCACTTAGAATGTGCCCCAACTCTCATAAATGGAGCATGCTGAAGAACCCACGTTATTCTCTAAGGAAACTCAACCTTCTTCCAACTGGTCGACCCCCTTGAACACCGAACTCAACCGCCACCTCTAAACTCAGTCACAAATCTGATTGAAAGCACCACTACTGAAGATATCTTAGTTATCAATGAAGCACACAGAATAAATATGGATGATCTCTTCTCCAAAACAACTAACTAGGGTGGATGGTTTGACCACCGAAGCCATTCTCTGAAAATTCCTCCTAGGGTTTCTGTCCCAAGAGTTCCAAAGACACAATGAGCTCTCTCAATGAGAAATTAGAAAAATGTCAATGCTAGAATGAGAGAGAGCACCCTCCTTTTTCCATTTTATTTCTCCGTTGACTCTTTTGAAACCCTTTTACCCTTTTAATCAATTTAAGTGACGTTTCTTATTCTTCCTAAGTCACTTTAGGTGCTTTTTCCTTTTTTCCCTTTTTAATTATCTAATGTCGTTTTGTTAGGCACTTTTCCCCTTAGGACATTAAATAATTAATTAATTCCCTTCTTAAGGACTATAGCATACGAGAATCACTTAGGCTACTGTGTCCAAGTCCCATGATCACCTAGAAGGGGACATTATAGTCCTCCCTCCCCGAGATTTCTTATCCCAAAGCAATTGCAGATTCGGGTGCTGCAAAATTTGTTCACTCTCCCAAGTGGCATCTTCTGCAGGAAACTCTCTCCATCTGACCAGATATTCCTTGATTACCCTGTTCTGAAGCTTCTTTTCCCGAACCTCCAATACTTCATCAAGAACTAGTACTATCTCCTCCTCATCCAATGGAGGCAGTTCTACTGAAGTTGTGATTTGTTGTCCCAATGCCTTTGTGAGACACAATATGTGAAACACGTTATGGATCTTACTCCCTTCTGGAAACTCCAGCTCATAAGACACTTCACCAAATCTCCTGGTCACCCTATAAGGTTCGTAAAATTGTGGCTTGAGTTTCTCTGCACCGCTCTTCTTTAGAGAATATTGTCTATATGGCTGCAACTTGAGAAACACTAAGTCCCCTACCTTGAAGGTGCGCTCGACCCTGTGTCTATTTGCATATATCTTCTATTGGTTCTGGGCTGTTTGCAGGTTATCTTTAATAGCCTTAAGAATATCTTGGCTCTCCTGAATCCAATATTTGGCCTTGGGAGCCCTACTGTCCCCAAACGCAAAGTCTACAAAGGATGGGGCATCATATCCATATAATTCCCTAAATGGTGACATCCCCACAGACATCTGATAAGTGGTGTTATAACAATTCTCACCCAAATGTAACCACTCAACCCATGTCTTCTGTTTCCCAACCACGTAGTTATGCAAATACCCCTCTAACCATTTGTTCACTATATCTATTTGGCCATCTGTTTGTGGGTGGTAACTTGTACTAGGAGTCAATTCTGTGCCTGCGATCCTGAACAATTCCTGTAAAAAATCACTCATAAATCGACTGTCCCTATCACTAACAATATTTTTCGGTGACCCATGAAGCCTGAATATCTCCTTGAAGAATAAATATGCTACCTCTGCTGCCTTTTACTCTAAGGATATGGAAAAGAAATGAGCGAACTTGGTCAACCTATCGACCACCACATAAATGCAATCTCGGCCCTGTGTCTTTGGCAGCCATGTGATGAAGTCCATGGATATGCTCTCCCATTTCTGCTCTGGAATGCACAGTGGTTGAAGTAATCCTGCAGGGTGGGTTTGCTCCACCTTATTCTGTTGACAAGTCACACACTCCCGCACATGTATCAATGCATCATCTTTGAGGCCCTTCCATGAGAACCTCTCTATGATCTTCCTGTATGTCTTGAAATATCCTAGATGCCCAGTTAAAGGTGTGTTATGCATGGATTTCATAATTTTCTCCTTTAATTTGGACTATGGAACCAAGTATATGCGATTATTGTAGTAGATGATATCATCTACCACCTTGTAACTTTCATCCTGCACACTGTTATCCATCACCTCACAAGCAAATTTTCTCTTGGAGTACTCCACCAAGATATAGGATTTCTAATCAGCAGATATCTATGATAACGAGAATAACTCGGGTCTTATGGATAGAGCATCAACAAATGCATTACTATTTCCTTTGACGTACTCAATATCAAAGTCATGGGCTTGTACTTTACTGACCCATTTCTGCCGCCTTTCGTAAAGATCCTTTTTCCCCAAGAAGTGCCTCAAACTATTGTGATCAGTCTTGACCACAAACCTCCCACCTACCAGGTATTGTCTGAATTTTTCCAATGCATGCATTATGGCGAGCTTTTCCTTGTCATAGATGGAATAAAGTCTCTCAAGGGTGGAGAGATTCCTGCTCTCGTATGCAATAGGATGCTTTTGCTACATAAAAAATGCTCCTATGCCCACACCAGATGCATCACACTCTAACACAAAGGGCTGAGTAAAATCAGGAAGTGCCAAAACAGGGCAAGAACTCATCACTTCCTTCATCTTATCAAAGTTCTTCTGAGCCTCTTCTATCCAACAAAAATCCCCTTTATTCATAATATATGTAAGAGGGGCGGTCAACTGAGAGAATCCTGACACAAAGTGCCTGTAGTAACTATAGATTCCAAGGAACCCTCACAAATGCGTGATATCCTTAGGTGGTGGCCAATCTAGAATAACTTGTATCTTCTCCCTGTGAACTTGCACTCATTGTGTGTTGACTATATGCCCCAAGTAGAGAACCTCTGTCATACTGAATTCACACTTAGATTCCTTGGAATATAAGGATTGCTCGTCCATAATGCTCAAAATCTCCTCCAAGTGCACCAAATGCTCCTCCCAAGTCTTACTATAGATCAAGAGGTCATCAAAAAATACCAATAGGAACTTCCACAACTGCTTCCTAAATATGTTATTCATGCATGACTGGAAAGTGGCAGGCATGTTCGTCAATCCGAAGGCATGAACACAAACTCATAGTGCCCATAATGGCACCTAAAGGTTGTTTTATGAATGTCCTCCTCACGAACTCTGATCTGATGATATCCGGATCGAAGATCAATCTTTGAGAAATACACTACTCCGTGCAACTCTTCTAGCAGCTCATCGATCCTAGGTATAGGGTACATGTTTTTTATTGTTTTCTTATTCAAGGCCCAATAATCAATACACATACGCATTGTCCCATCCTTCTTCTTAACCAAGACCACCGAAGAAGCGAAAGGACCGAAACTGGGTCTTATGTGCCCCATGTCAAGAAAATCCTTGATTTCTTTTTCTATTTCATCTTTGAACTTCTTGGGATGTTTGTACAAGGTGGTGATCACTGGTTTGGCCCCCTCTTCAAGTCCGATGGTGTGCTCAAAACCTCTGTCAGGAGGTCTCCCTGGAGGTATCTGCCCAAATAAATTGTCATGTCTGCTCAATAAATCCTGGATGTCTACATGATAGTGCCTTCTGCCTTCACAATCTGTCTAGGACATAATAAAACATTGTGTTGCATACACTACATCTCCATGTCTGAATATGGCTTCCATTATTTTGTTTGAAACTACTATAGGGGCATTGTTCACCATGCCTCGCAGTACAAATTGTTTCCCTCCTGGTGTGAAGAACTTCATGGTCATCTATTTGTAGTTTGTGGTAATGTCCCCCAATGTCTGAAGCCACTGAACTCCCAACACTGCATCTAAATTTTCCACATCCACCACATAAAATTATTCTGTCAAGGTGTATTTACCATTTGTCAAGGCCAATTTAGAATTTTTCTTTGTACAAGACACATTAAATCCGTCGGCCATTGCTACTTTGAACCCCTCAAAGTCCTCTATAACTACTCGTCTCCTAGCCACCCATGCTGCATCAATAAAGTTGTGGGTTTCCCCACCATCAATCAAGGTCGTGACTCCCTGTCCCCTTATGACTCCTCTAACTCTGAAGGTGTTGAATATCGAGGTACCCGATAATGAGTCTATAACAACCTCCTTGTCCTCCTCACTATGATTCCCCTCTGTCTCTTCCTTCTGCTCTTTTCCCTGCTCAGGAGCAACCTCCTCCTCCTCCTCCTCCTCATCAGAATCTGATTGTACCTCAATATAATGGGCTTGACTCTTCCCCTGACACTTGTGTCTTGGTACCTATGGATATTTTCAGTGGAAACAAAGATTATTTCTCCTTAGCTCATTTCTTGTTGTCTCGTCCAACCTTTCCTTACTTGTACCTTCCTTCCCAGTAGGATTCTTGTCCTTGCCTTTCTGTGGAATAAAGGGTTTGATTTTTTTTTTTTCATTTTAGGAACTGTTCCCTCCATGCCCCTTGTCCTAAAAATAACATCTTGTAAGGTATCAAGCTTGAAATCCTTTACCCAACCACAAAGGGTTTCTAACAACCCCTCAATGAAAAACATGACAAGCCTCTGCTCCGATATATCTGACACTGTCACTTCTAGCTTCTGAAACTCTGTGATGTAAGCATCTGGCGACCCTTCTTTTTAAAGTTGTGCTAACTCTCTGAAATGTAGCTCTGGATCGTTTTTTATCAAACCTATCCATTAACTTCTGAGTGAAGTCCAAATAGGAGGTGATAGTCACATGTCCTAGCGTGACGAACCCATGGTACCACTATTCGTGGGATTCTCCATCAAGGTTAAAAGTAGTGAATTTTATCGCTCCGGCCTTGGTCATAGGGTTGATCTGGAAGTATGTGTCTAGTTTTTGTACCCATGCCCTGCCTATGCTCCTATTAGACCTATTGAAGGAAGGAATGGATAGCTTCCCCAACTTCCATGCTAGATCCTTGTTTTGTTGCACCCTGTTATGATCCCTTGGTCTATTCCTGTATTTGATTGTACAAAAGTACTGGAGTGACATGGTTGCCTGAAAATCATCACCTAGGGCTTGATATTCTCTCAGGTAGTCCTGAAAAGTTTCACCTGGAACTTGCTTCCCTTGATTTTCTGTTGGTTGGTTTCGAAAAAAATTGGGTAAAAGAGGTCTAGGGACTGTTCTTCTAGTGGTCCTAGCACCAATCTGCATAGGGATCCCTGTATTTTTAAGTATGAGAATCTCATTATTGTTGCTGGCTCCATTATTCACATTGGAACCCTCTGCTCCGTTGTTACTCCCATGATTCCGATTGGTTTGATTGGCAAGTAACTAAGTTATAAGTTGAGTAAGTTGTTGTTGTCCAACTGCTAAAATCTCCAAGATATGCATTCCCATTTCCTCATTGGCATCACCCATGTTTTCCACTTGTCCAACCTTCGGTTGATTTTCCCTTACTTCTTCTTCCTCTTCAAAACATTTTTCTGCCCCTTCCTGCCTTCTACTTCTGTATGAGACACCTAGGAATATATTGTCTTCACCCTTCATGAACAACAAAACCCCTCTTCAGGCTGGAAGGAAAAAGGTCTCTGATACCACTGTAATGATCCTTGATAATTGTTTTGGTATTTTTCTAACAGTTTATGGTGTGGACGTTTTGTCAAACACTTTGTTGTTTGGTATTCTTGGGTATTTGCTAGTTCAGAAAGTTCATAACAGTTCATTGTTTCTCCTTTAAATTTATTTAATACCCAATATATATGACAACAATCAAGATGAAAATACCCAGCTATGTTACGATTACTTTATAGCACATATATAGGAACTCAAAGTCAATCATTGTGCTGGAAAATTACAATAGCCATTGCACATTAAGCAATCAACAAATAGAACTTAAAATAAGTGATAAAGAACCTGTGGTTTATTATTGTAGGTGGTCTTTACATATGTTGAGGAAATGGTGTTTTAGATAGTTTCCAAAGACTCTACACTTCCAAATATCATCACCCACAACATGAGCTACCTATATTGCAAGGAGAATGCGCCCAACTTACAAGGAATCACCTCCCACCAGTCTACAAGTCAACCCACACTCCATATTCGTCCTCAAGAGTAGAAATATGATCCAGAGTTTGAGAAGGCACCCTTTGTAGAAATAATTCGACCCTCAACAATAAATTCAGCCACAGAGCAAGAAACACGACCCAATAAATATATTTTCTGTTCAGAATGAAGTAAATCTCCCCCTTCTCATCATAACTCAGCCCAACAATACAGTGCGACTTAGGTAATGGAGAATCGGTCCCTCAGTCACTGAAAATGTGCCCACGTTTGGGGAATACTTTGTTATCACTGATATATATTTTCCAGCACCTCCACCAGCTAAGAAACAAGTGAGGAAATGGTCCACGAAGGTGATAGTGCTGCTCCAGAAATATAGACTCAACTCTCACAACGATATTCACCCCTTTTTCCACTTACAATGCACCCCAACTCTCAGAAATGGAGCATGCTGAAGAACCCACGTTATTCTCTAAGGAAACTCGAACTTTTTCCAACTGGTTGACCCCCTTGAACACCGAACTCAGTCACCACCTCTAAACTCAGTCACAAATCTGATTGAAAACACCACTACTAAAGATATCTTAGTTATCAATGAAGCACACAGAAGAAATCTAGATGATCTCTTCTCCAAAACGCCTAACTAGGGTGGATGGTCTCACCACCGAAAGAAATCTCTAAAACTTTCTCCTAGGGTTTCCGTCCCAAGAATTCCAAAGCCACAATGAGCTCTCTCAATGAGAAACTAGAAAAATGTCAATGCTAGAATGAGAGAGAGCAACATCCTTTTTCCCTTTTATTTCTTCGTTGAATCTTTTGCAACCCTTTTAACATTCTAATCAATTTAAGTGACGTTTCATATTCTTCCTAAGTCACTTTAGGCGCTTTTTCCTTTTTTCCCTTTTTAATTATTTAAGGTTGTTTTGTTAGGCACTTTTCCCCTTAGGACATTAAATAATTAGTTAATTCTCTTCTTAAGGACTATAGCCTACAGGAATCAACTAGGCTACTGTGTCAAATTCCCATGATCACCTGGAAGGGGACATTACAGGTGCCATCCGGATTGTCCAATGCACCAAATGTATTTATGTTCTTAATGCATGGCATATTCAGAAATTACTTGGATAATTTTGTCATAGTATTCCTCAACGACATACTTGTCTATTCTAAGTCAGATAGAGAGCATGAACATCACCTAATATTGGTATTGCAAGTGCTGAGGGAACATCATTTGTACGCCAAGCTTAGTAAGTGTTCTTTTTACCAAGAATATATCCATTACTTGGGACACATTATTTCAGAACAATGTATAGCAGTGGATCCAAAGAAGATTGAAGCCATTAAAGGATGGCCAACACCCATGAATGTTTCAGAAGTCAGATATTTTATGGGATTAGATGGTTACTACATAACAATTATAACATGTTTCTCTAAGATTGCTCACCCCATCACTTCTTTGCAAAAGAATGGAATTAAATTATAATGGACATTTGAGTGTGAAGAGAACTTTAATTTGTTGAAAGAATTACTTACTAGTGCACCCATTTTAAAGATTTATGAACCAAATGAAAGTTTTGTGGTATGTACAAATGCTTGCAAGGAAGGAATTGGTGGAGTCCTAACTCAAAATGGACATGACATTGGTTATGAGTCCAAAAAGATTAAAGATCATGACTCCAGAAAGATAAGTTTGTCATAGTATTCCTAGATGACATACTTGTCTATTCTAAGTCAGAGGAAGAGCATGAACATCACCTAAGATATCAAATTGGGGCAAGATTATAGTCATTGGAAAGATGATTTAGAGAAGAATAACATGGAATTGTTATAATATGGAGAATGGTAATATATTTCTTCATGAATTGAGCAGAAAAAGGACCTGTAGCATTGTTTGACAATTTTTTATGATATGCATAATCCTAACAAAATGGTTGCTTGGACATTTTGCAGAATTAGGGGGTGTAAACACATCAATTCAGTAAAACAATGCATATTCAAGAAATGGAAGAAGAATATGGATCTTCCAACCATGATAAAGAGGCCAAAGGTCAAAATATCAGTGTTGGTAATGCAGAGACAAAATCCAACGGACACCAAGCCAGAGGAGAGCAAAAAACATTGATAGAGACTGCGAGAAGCCTGAAAATAGAAGTGTAGAGTTACAAAAAAGAAAATGAGAGACCGATAAGAGAACAAAATCAGATAAATGCTCAAGTGATACAAAGTTTAAATAAGTTGCAGAGACAAACAAAGAATGGATCAAACTCAAAATAGGAGGAAGAGGGAAGATGCCATGAAAGAAGAGATGACCGCAGAAGAACTAGTTATTCAAGAAGTGTTAGTAGAACTCATAGACATCACTCACCTCCCTACTCAACAAGGAAGTTTCATGCATATGAGAACAATATAGCTAGATAATTTAAAGTGGGGGATCACGTGCTTTTAAAAGTGAAGCCCAAGAAGAGATCTTTGAAGATGGGTAGTTGTACAAAGCTAGCAGCTAGATTCTGTGGTCCATTTGAGATATTGGACATAATAGGGCCAATTGCATACATGCTTGCATTTCCTGCTTCCATGAATGTGCATAATGTATTTCATGTCTCTTTACTAAAAAAATATGTACATGATCCTAACCATGTTATTGATTGGCATTTGATTCAGGTAGGGATAGAGGGAGACTTTCAGGTCCAACCAATGCGAATATTAGACAAAAAAGTCAAAATGCTTCGGAATCGAGTTATAGAGTTGGTAAAAGTCTAGTGGACCTGTTACGGTCCTGAAGATGCTAATTGGGAGCATGAAGATGCCATGCGGGCAGAGTACCCACAAATTTTTGAATAAATTTTGGAATTTTGTTTTTGTTTTGTATATGCACCGAGGACAGTGCCAAAATAAGGGGGAGGGGATGTAACACCTCGAGTTTTGAGCCCCATATTAAATAATGTATTTTTTTAATCTAGAAAGGCCATAGTGCCCAAACAATTAAAAGAGGCCAGTGTGCCTAGGAAATGTAATGTTTTGATCATTATTAATAATAAATACATCACTGGTTGCTAGACAGACAAGGACAAGAGTTATAGGGGGCTATGATTCCATAAGAGAGGGGGCTCGAGGGGATAAGTATTTATTTTATATTTTTATCTACCCATAATTTTTTAATGGAGATGAGTAATTACATGAGCTTCTTGGGGAAGGCCAAGTGGTTCTTGATTTGCAAGTAAAGATGTAAACCCATCTTGTGGGTTGCTTGGGGGTTCTTCTTTACTAACTCACTCGTTGTTCATTGTTCACACCTTTCATTATGTTCTCTCTCCACTCATTATTTCACCCACTCATTCTTCCTATTTCGTGTTTTGGCTTGGGAAAGGGAAACAAATTGTTGGAGAGGAGCCATGGTTTTTTTGGCTATAAAGACTATTGGTGTATTCCAACCATGAGTTAATTCCTGCATGCCTGAGATGCTTCGACCTGTGTTCACTTTTTCTCACAACTGCAAATCCTGAGAGTCCCAATATGGATATTCTTGACTAGATGCACTGGAGCCCTAGAAGGAGATGGAAATCCTGAGGGACTGCATGGTGGAGAAGGGAGTCCATTCTCTTGGGTTGTGCAGGCTGGGTAGAAGAGTGATGATGTACTTTGGATTGTTGTGGGTGTTGAAAATCCTGTGAGAACTTGAGTGCTGACTGGTTTGGGAAGCTGAGTGAAACTATGGAACTGTCCTTGTGGATTCATAGCCATGGCTCGGGGTGACATTACTGCTGAGACTTGGAACAACATTGTATATGGTTGGGTGGAACGTCCTTGGTTTGCAACCATTTGGTGATTCATTTCATGAAAGATAAGTGCTCTCTGCCATGGTTTTATTTACATGTACATTTATTTCCACTGTGTATTTATTTATCTATGAAATTCATATCTATAATGTGCATGCTTGCTGGTTATTTCTGTGCACGACATATGGTTCATTTCTTTTATATTGTAGCTTGAATCTTGATCTATGCATGTGAATATTTCATGCATCTTTATTAATTAAATTTTGATCAGAATTTGAAAGAAGTCCATAGGCGTGCTTGAAGTAGCGTGCCCGACCTGTGGGTGGCTGGGTATGTTATAATACCTGTGCGATTCCATGTGAATGAAGGTGAGAAAAACTGCATACGAAAAGAATGCCCCTACACTTTAATGGGTTTGTGTGTGAGAATACAAAAACACACTGACGAGTCTTTGTATGTGCTACTTTGTGCCTCTGAACAAAGACAAACCCGTGGAAGAGCTTTGTGATAGAGTAATTGCATCTTGATGAAGCTCAATGGTGTAGAAGAATAAGCTCTATGCATGCGAAGCAAATGTGGTTGCGCTTTTGTGGTGAGAAGACGAGTGATCATAGTTGGAAGATGAATGAGATATAAACCTAAAGTGATGAGAAGTCTGGTAAGGAATTCAAAGTAAAAATATAAGGATATAACAAAATATTTATGCAAAACGATATATCCCACATTCATTGGGAAATTGTGATCAAAAGAGTTTATAATGAAAATGCATTATCACTTAGTTTGAGTAAAAGAGCTATGGGACCTTATATAAAGGATTAAATTTTGAGAAATTAGATCTTGACCGTTCATCTCCATAGATAAATGGTTAAGATCGAAGATTGAGGTTTGATACTTGGTGGGTTAGCTCATCCATGGAACTACCACACATAAGGACACGTGTCGATGCCACATCATCTAGTGCAGAAGAATAATTTCACATGGCAACCACTTCATTTTCCACATAAAGAAAAGAGATCTCGAAAATAATTAAGTATCAAGACATTGCAGAGATAGTGATTAGGGCAGAGGATCATGAGTATGTGAAGAATCGAGCATGAACCCACAGACCCACAATGAAATATTGGAAAATAACCAAATACCATGAATCAACTGATGTCTTGAGAAATGGATAAGTATGAAGATTGGATCAGTCAGAAAGACATGGTTGACAAGATAAGAACGTATGAAGATGTCTTGCGGACCCACACTAAGAAGGTTGAAAATTGGCTAAGTATAGGATACCTATGGACCTGTTGTGGGATCTTGGAAAATAGACTAAGTACCAAGATTGGGTCAGACAGACGAAGTCATGGATAAGAAAATAATGACTATGTATCGGGTACCCATGGTAGGAGTTAAAAAATAAACTAAGTATAGGAGACCTGCGAAGGAGTTCGAAAAATTGACTAAGTGATAAGAGATCGTGGAGCACAATGAACCATGAGAAATTTTCTAAGTATGAGGAGTAGATCGGACGATGCATAGGGTGAGAGATCTGGCGACCTAGAAGATCACCACATGTCCCAAATCAGATGGTCGAAAGAGTGAGGGATCCGACGACTCATTATGTTTCATAGAATCATAGTGAAATGCTTGGAAATGCGTCTAAGTGTAGGTGAACTATGAGTGAGATAGAATGGAAAATGTGCTTTTTGAAGGACACATAAGTTTGAATGTAGACGCCTTAGACCCGCGAACCTACGATAAGACTTCAAGAAATTTTCTAAGTATGGGTAAAGGATAGATCGACGATCAAGATTAATCTGAGATCTGATTGGACAGTGGCTGTAAACTAAAGACCCAATGGTCCCGATACACTAAGTAGATCAATGGTTTTGATTGAACATAGGTCCATATCAGATGATCACTGTAAATTGTGATTGCATTGCGTGTTTTGATGGGTAGTGAATAGATTGACAAGTGGAGTCTCAATCAAGGACCAAATCAGATAGTTACTGAGCCACGAGGACGTGTTGCATATTTTGGTGAACAGAGAATAGATCGACGGTCAAGAGTTTCTCTAAGGGAAGATGAAATGGTTGCTAAGCATTATGGTTCATGCTATGTCCATAAAAAAACAGATGGCATGAAATAAAGGAAATTGAAGATCGGTTTATGAGGAGGTTCATAACCCAGTTTTGAGAAGGTCTGGAGCTGACTTCATGAACATACTTTTGCATGTGGATAAATTCATGAAGGTATAGAATGTATAAATAACTATGTGCAAATTTTGTTCTAGTTTGTGGAAATTGAGTAAGGATGGAAGAGTGAGAGTATATGAGCAACAGATCGGGTGAAGAGAATATCTCAAGCTTCGAGGATTGAGGATGTCATAGAATGAAAGGAAGATGATTTAAGGGTGGCAGGGTGGAGCAAGGGAGAGGATCAATGTCCTCATCCTCTTGACATGTTGGTGCCTGACAGATTTGTGTTTGCAGACTTTAAGTGGGTGCTTAGAGTGAGGATTGGTGTCCTCATTTTCTAAACAAGTGGGTGCATGTCATATTACTTTGTAAGTAGGTGCTTATTGCAGGGATTGGAGTCCCTCAGAGGTTGGGCATTGTACATAATGTAATTCTGGTTTAAATATAAGAAAAAATTTCATAGTTTTCTCCGTTATTGAGTTTCCACATAAAATATATGTGTACTACGTCTTTGTGTTGAGCTTTGTTGATATATGTAATTTTATGCATTGCTTATGATGATTAGTTAAAATATTAAAAATAAAAATTTGTTAAAATATATGCAATACTAATTCAACCGCCTCTCATTATTGCTGAATATTCCAATAGTTTCAAGTTTCCTTTAATATTTTTCTATGCCTACATTTCCTTAAACTATTTATCTCTCTTCAATCTCAAAATTCTTCAGTTTCACCACTTCTCATTTATTTTTTAGGATTACTTGTTGCCAAAGTAGAAGGATATTTTAGTCTTACTTCTAACTTTATTCAAAATTCTAAGCTATGGAACAAAATGAGAACATTTTGACTAATGTAGGAGAATGCCCTCACATTTACTTCATAATATCCTCACATTTACTTCAGGAGGAATTTGACTTTCAATTTTTTCTCATTATAGTTGCCGTGCAACATTTGTTAAGGTTAATTTATTTATTATCTTGATTTTTGATAGTGTCTATGTGCATCTTTTGTAGCATAACATGATTCATGAGCAACATCCTTTTTATTGGACATTTTGAAGACTAATTTGATACAACATGAATATCTTCAAACTAAGACAAGTTTTTGTTAATTTATTTATTATCTCGAGTTTTGATAGTGTCTATGTGCTTCTTTTGTCGCATAACATAATCCATGAAGCAACATCCTTTTTATTGGACATTTTGAAGACTAATTTGATACAACATGGGTATCACAAGCTTTTGTTAATTTATTTATTATCTCGAGTTTTGATAGTTTCTATGTGCATCTTTTGTAGCATAACATGATCCATGAAGCAACATCCTTTTTATTGGACATTTTGAAGACTAATTTGATACAACATGGGTATCTTCAAACTAAGGCACATTTTTCAATTGAAATATCTTTATTTTATGGAAACTATTTTGGTTTTTACATTTTTATTCAATATGATTTCCCCTGTAGGTTCTTGAGATCAACTTGGCCACTTTCTAAAATGTAGCTAATGCAATTAGAGCAAAAAAAACGTTTTGTCACTATGAATGTCCTCGTATTGCACAATTATGTGAGAAAGTTAGCTTATATATGTGTGCACTTTGGGGAGGTGACGATTGGGGATATATCTAGAATTAGAAAGTACTTGCGATCCTTTTGAGAGTATGAATCGATTATGGTATACTTGTAAAGATATACTTAATTCAAACCCTAATTTTTACTAGAAGATAATGCTTATTTAACTATGCCAATTTTGTAGAGTTTGATTACTTAAATTGATTTATGAAGTGGCTTCATACAACATCCTAGGCTTGTAAGGGCCATTTGGTGGTGGTAGATAGTTATTATAGTTAATATAATTCCAAGTGGGTATTCCTTTTGTCAACACAAATTAAGTATATAAGTGATTTGATTAAAGTAGGTATGTTAACTATGACTCTTCATCATGACACTCGAAAATTGTTTATGTGAGTTTTTGATCATTAATCTTATTGGTGCAACCTCATTTAGTAATGAGGTTGGAAACATGATATGGCAGAATTTGGTTTAAGTATATCCATGTGGGTTTACAAGCATTATAGTCATATTTAGGTCAATATGTGAAGGCTGGATTAAGGGCATTATGAAAGAGATGTAGCTTTGGAAGCATTAGGTTTCATATGTGTTCTTGGTTGCATTGTGTTTAATGGTAGACTTGATGCTTCAAAGTTATTTTAGACCATATATGTTGCATTGTATTTAATGGTTATCTTGATGCCTTGGGATCCATCGAGATCAAATGAGGGTGCTTCTAATGTTATGTGCATCAAATTAAAAAAAAATTACTATTTTAGGGTGTTGAATTCATGGTGGCAATAAAATCAACTTTATGATTAAATTCAAATACCTTATAATATCTTCAGTTATTTGGTTATTATAATTTATGCCAAGGTAATTGGAAGTTTTTTGGGCCTATATGGAAGTTTGTGATGTGAGCTTTGAA
>ML803095.1:43401-76699 GCA_009831015.1 Picea engelmannii
CAAATAACTAAAGTAAAAAAAAAAAAAAGTTAAAAGTCTGACTTTGGCTAATTCGAAGTTTAAAGTTCTCTTTCAAAATATTTAGTGACCAAATATCCACAAGTCAAAAAGCAGACAAATTGGGTGCAACCTCTGAGGCCACGAGCCAAAATTCTAAAATATATCAAGGAATATAATATCCGTTGTCAAGGAATACCCTCTATAACAACAACCATAGGATAGCCACTGTATGTTGCTTCCTGGGAATAAAATTCGCTCTTTGAAGTAATGGAACTGTTCAACGAAGTAAATAACAAACCCTAGGAAAGAGATTCACTGGTGAGCCTTACAAATCTCTCAACTACGAATCATTCCAACTTATTCGAGTCAAATCGTGGTTTCAGAGTACGTGTTTTACGAAGGGCCTATCCTAGTTGGCTTATTATCTTGGTTCGTATCTTTAGATTTGTAAGTTACTTGGACAGAGCGTCACCCCATAGCCATCGATGTGAGTTGATTTCAGACCGTGCGCCTTACTAAGGGCCAATCCTTGGAAATCCACATTTATCTATACACATCCAAATATCCAATCAAAAACTCAGGACTGGTCAAATAATAAACATTTGCCAGGAAAACAAAAAGGGGGGCACGGATGATTTTATCATTTTGCGTGGAACCATTGGTGATCGAGGGACACCATTACTGTGATATATGATTATGTTTTGATAAAATTCAATACAACTACCGATTTGTATCATTCAAGCTTAAAATTGTTAAATCATCCATATGTCACGTACGTACATTCTATTCGTATGGTTTTGTGGAGTGAAAGAATCCGGAATTAAAGGGAATACCATCAAAAATCTAGTCAAAGGTGTAAACGAAGGTATAACCAAATCAAGGAAAAAAGATTAAAAAGTTTTTTAATTGAAGTTAAAAGTTATATGAAGGGAAAAAAAAGACATTTATTTATTGAAAAGGTTATAAAAAATAAAGTACTTTTTCATAAAAGTATAAATATAAAAAAAAAAAAGTTAAAAAGAAAATCCCACTTTATATCAAAGTTTAATATAAGAAACAGAAAGAGGTGATTAAGTGAATATCACCTACTTTTATAAAGTATAAAAATAAATAAAAAATATACATTTAGAAAAAAAGGAGACACCTTAAAAGTAAAATGATATATTTCAAATATTATATTGGTACTTTAAATAAAAAAAAATCCCACTTTATATCAAAGTCTAATATAAGAAACAAAAAGGGGTGACTAGTGAATATCACCTACTTTTTATAAAGTATAAAAATAAATAATAAAAAAAATACATTTAAAAAAAAAAGATATTTTAAAAGTAAAAGAGTATTTTATAAGATATTTATTTATAAAGTGAAAGGAGTATAAGGAAAATGAATTTTTCTAAAAAGGATTGAAGAAACATTTAAAAATCATCTATTATAGAAGAATATCAAGATAATTCAGAAATACAATCACGAATATTGGAAGGAGAACTAGGACAATATAAAGCGAGCAATAAAAAATTACAGTTTGAAGAGAAGGAAAAATATTTTAATGGGTTAACACAGAAAGATAATCTTTATTTCAAAGAGCGTATTCGGGAACTCATTGCACAAAATGAAGAATTAAAGACCGAAAGACAAAAAATGGACCAAGACTTACTAGAACGAGGTGAAGAAATATTACGATTAAAAAATCATAATCAAATTTTACTAGTTAAATTCAAGAAGTCAAAAGACAAGAAGCAAGGGGATACAAATTCAAAACAAGAAAATCGAGTTCTCAAGGAGAAAACTGAAAATGAGGAAGAAATCTCTTGCCTAAGGAACCTTAATTAGAAGTTACTAGAACAAATTAAAAGCTTAAAGGATGAAAGAAGGGAGAATCTAGAATCAAAAAATAAAGATGAAAAGTCAGAAGATAAAGTAGAACTTTTACGATTAAAATGACATAATCAAGATTTACTAACACAAATTAAAAGGCTTAAGCATGATAAGAAGTCTTTACAAGAAGAGCTAGATCACAAAACATCGATAAAGAGACAATGATTGAACCTATGGAACTAAAGAAGTCGTTAGATATAAAAGTCTCAATTCTAGATAAAGGAATTAATATAGAACCAATCAACCTTACAACTCAAAAGGATGTGAATCCAATTGATGTAAAGAGGTCTTCAAATGTCGAAGAAGAAACAATCCAGGGCCATGAAGAAAATTCAATTCCAAAAGTTAATCAACAAAAAGCTATAAGTATACGAAGTAAGGATCAAGTTGCAAGGATGCCTTATCAACATCCTAATCACAAAAATCGATACTTTAGCCAATCCTTGTATCAACAAAAACAAATGACCAGTATGTTGAAGAATATTACTTCAGCTACAAGTGATGCTTAAAATAGAAGTTATCATGGGAGTCGAAATACATCCAGTTCTTTCCAAGAACCCTATAAACTCCCCATGCAGAAGATCGAATTGTGATGGGTAGACTTCTTTACAATGCGACAGTTCTGCTCAGCACTTAAAAGATCCTATCATCTCAGGTCTTCAACGATTACTAAGTCAATAATGAAGAAGCATGCGACAATAGTTACAAGCTAGAGCAATAGATAAGTCTTTCATAAAGTATGCTTTGAGGAAAAAACATTTTTAAGGGGAAGGCAATGTTATGAACATAAATATACATATAAATAGATATTTGATATTCATAACATAATAACTAATTAATAAATAATAATTATTAATAATGAAAGGGCATGTCTCTAAGGACATGACTATTGGTTAAGGGCACCCCTGCGTGGGTATATAAATGAGCCCTCATTCTCAATTGTAAATCATCTTAATATCTTATATCTTATTTTATCTTATCTATTCATTTATTATTTACAGTCCTATATGGATTACTTTGTTATATTCCAAGTATTTTGGATAATTCTTGTGTGAGCGAACTTTGTTCGTCTCACATATTAACCACTATGGGCTCTTTTCCCCAATCATATAGACTCACCATCCTAATTCACATTTATATAATTACATTACAATTTGTGATGACTAAAATAGGGTATGTTACATTCCCCTCCCCCTTATTTTTGCATTGTACTCAGTGCACAACACTACTTGGTGTACATACAATTACATTTCTAGGATCTTCGTCCTTTAATCAACATCACACATGCATTCTAGCCTAATTATAAATACATAGGCACTCTGTCCCCAAAACCAATAACACATATGAACCACGACCCCAAAACCATAAATACATAGAGACTCTGACCCTAAAATCCATAAATACATGGGCTTTCTGACCCCAAAACATAGATGCATAGGCACTTTGGCCCCAAAACATATATACATAGGCACTCTGGCCCCAAAATGTGGTTATATAGCCCACTGACATTCTCATACAATTATCTCATTTTCCACCAACTCTCTTCCTCTTGACCTTCCCAAGACAAGGGATGTACCATTAGTTTATCAGGGATAACCCAAGGAATGTACCATTCATTTACCAAGGTTGACCCAAGGAATGTTCCCCCTTCAGTGTCCTCAGTCCATTGGACTGAACCATTCATTTATCGGGGTCCTTTTGGTACAGGTAATTAGAAATCTCACTACTAGGATCTCAAGGGACTCACTGCGAGGAAGAAATACCAGAAAATAAATAACAACAACCTTGCTTCTACATTGCAAATCAAACATGACTTCACTCTTCAGGCCTGAAAACCTGGTTCTTTGACAATGCAACTCACACAAGAGTTCACTCTTCAGGCATGGCAACCTATTTCTTCGATAATGAAACTCACACAAGAGTTCACTCTTTAGGCATGACAACCTGTTTCTTCATTCTATACTCACCTTCTAGGCTCAAGCATCCCTTTCATTGTTATATAGTTCCTTAGGTGATCCATCATTTTCCAAGGTGTTCTTGTGTAGATGAATGCCAACTTGCTGCTAGAATTCCACTAGCTATATGCAACTTGTGGTAATAATCCCATTTGCATCATATGCATGCAATTTAACATGAGACATCATCATACAATTTTCAATTATAATTTTTCAATTATTTTTTATACAAGAAAACATAATTTCCAACACACGATTTCTATACTCATTATATTGGGCTAGCGCAACAACATGCATCGGTCTGATTTATGGGATTACATCCCTGCCATATCCAAGACCATTATTCCTGCAATTTTATCAATTTTCATGTAGTTAAACAAATTGTTAGCATATCATAACAATTTGAAAATATTAATTTCTCATATTTGTTTTACACAGGAAAGTAATTTTTTTATGCAAAATTTTTCTATTCATTATGTGTTACGAGGAAAATCTCTCTATGGCTAGGAGTAAACCACAACAGACGAAAATGACTGCAGAAATCAACTCTAATGTCAAGTATGCTATATAAACAAATATGCTAGCAAGACAATATAAAAGGTCTACCTCGTCCAGACGTTCGATGAAGTACACTATTGAGCACTTGACCCAAAGCAATATACTTGCAACTAGTCCTCAACAACCAAACAACGTAAGCATATGTTGATAAGAGATAATGTTAGCACATTCAATAACATAATCCATCAATATACATAACAAATACGCCCATGGAATAACAATTCAAATATTCGCAAGATATAAATTGGATGAGAACAAAGTATTTCTATTAAGATGTAATCAACATAAGTGAATGAGTTACAAACTTTTGTGTTGGCACGGTTCAGAACCGAGAAACTAGGTTCCTTCCAGCTGGGCCTCCACCACTTCAATCCTCCACCAAAGGAAATATCATATAAGAGAGACAATGAGGTTCTCAATAAATAAGAGAAGAGCTTGGGGGATGAACAATGTGTTCAGACTTAAAGGACAAAGGGATGCAGACTCAATGTGAAGTGAATAATTTCTCCATAGTAACTTTGCTCTCAAAGTTGAATTCTTTCTCCTCTTTTCAATAGCTCGGTTTTGGCCCATTTATAGCCTTCAAGTGGAATTGAAGGGCTGATTCAAAATGTTTCTAGTATATGGAAGGCCAAGGATCATTGATCTCGTGACGTGACATGCAAACCCAACACCATTTTTTAATTTTGGGCACAAATCTCGATGTACATGGGCTGTAGTGGTGCAGCCTGCGTATACGCATGCTGTAATATAGGCAGGACACATACATGTGGAAAAATCATGTTTTTAGCTCTAGGATTTGCAAAAGGGGACTTCAAGTCTACATAGGGAAATGGAAAAATGCCCTGTGTGAAAGATTGCATGAGGTGAGACAAATCTTGCTATAAAAGATGCCCCCTAATGTGTGGGGTCAGAGGAGTATCTGCAATAGACGAAATACATTATAAAAACCCAGAAGTGGAGTAATGGGGATCCAGTTGAAAGAACTAGTTGCACATTGCAATCTATACTGACTTTGCATACATGGTTTCCCATTTGAATTACACTGCAAATCCATGTGAAAATATACCAAGCTGTTGTCCATGGCCATGAATATGCAATACAAAAGGTGGCTACATGGTAAAGGCTGTCATAGTCATGAACAAGGCCCAATAAAACTAGTCTGAAAATCAATATGAAGATATTTGTATAGAATGGAGTATAATATGATCTCCCATGATCACTGAAGTCACATAGGTACTGGTCCAATGAAAGGTAGCAATAGCTCAGGAAAGCTGCGACTATAAACTAATGTCTTCAAGTCTTCTACACAATTCGCCAAAGGTGCAAGTCTACATCGTGTGAATAAAGGAGTTGAGGTCGAACATAGTGAGACTTCATTTGATTACTGATCATTGAGGTATACCGTTAACAAATGAGAGACAACCTATTGATGATGAAAGTAGGTATCAAGGCACCAAGTACATTCTTACAAGTGTGAATAAAGGAGTTTGGGTCAAACACTTGAAGAATCCATTGATCAAGATACATTGATATATTCCCAACTATTGATGGCGAGAGACCCTGCCACTAATGACTGCAAGCCTCTAGGTACTCATAGAACTCTAGGTCTCATCTCTAGAATAAATGAGAGGAAGTCAATGGAAGGAGACCCACTGAAAGGAGAGCATTGAGGCATCTCTCATCATTTAGCACAAGGTACAAAGTAGGAGCTTGATGATTTGGAGGAAATCGGACGAAGAACATGTTCATGAACCAACGACCCTGTGCGTCTTTTGCGTGTGCCAGGTGCAAGCGGTACATGAAAAAGACCCTCTGAATAACAACCAATGAGGAAAACTACTGACAAAGGTGAGGAAAACACCAATAGGGATAATGGAATCCAAGACACTTCATGAGTCCCACTGTATGAATAGATGTTTTGCCGTCGAACACAAGGGAAATGACCCAGTCAACGACCAATGATGAAATGTCAACCGTTGGGTTCAAGGTTACCTACCAATGAGGAAAGTAGGACCAGGGTGCACAATAGGATTACAACTTCATGTGATTTTGAGACAAACTAAGGGTATGGCCGACATGCAAAGTCAAGAGTTCTGAGGAATGGACGACACAGGTTGACATACATCCTTTGAACAAGAGCATGAGACATATGGAAGACTCTAGAAACATAGAATCAATGTTGAAACCATGAGATGCATGAGGCATCAATCAAACTCTCCATAGGGACTGGAAGAGTAACCAGTCAAAGGAGTAAACTCTATGTAACGAGCTCAAATTCCTAAGGTCATGCTAAACCCAAAATTATGATGACAAGTGGACTAAAAACTTTTATGCTCTGTTCAAAGGCGACACGACTGCTGCCAATATAAGATAATACTCCCTTCTTGCCCATCTTTTTTTCTTTTCTTTTTCATAGTCAAATTAATGCTATGATATAGAGGAGGAAATAAGTGTTGCAAGTAATCAAAACTAGTTCCAGCAATGGAACATACCTATGCTCAATGCAAGAAAGTGCATGCAGGAGATGGACACTCAGGGGAATGTTGTCTCCTGGGTATAGGGTGTCAAGTTGTGAAGGATATAACAAGGCTCTACTTGGTTAAGGATGTAAAAATGTTGAGGCAAATGGTTTATAACACAAAGTGAGAACCGACAATAGGCTCAATACTGCAAGCAAGGACATGAGATGCAATCACAACTTAACGCCAAAAAATGTCCTTTTTTGTAATCTTAGTCTACTTGGTTTGAAAAATGGATAAACTTGCACCAAATATATGTCCTTTCAAATCCAATTTACAAGTGTGAAAGAGACAAGTTCATTCGACAATCTATTCACTTTTTGAAGATGAGTCAGAAAAGAGATTAAATCAAACTTGTTTGGCAGTCCTCTAGGGATAGGTCATCATGTTTATGAGTGATAAATGAGGTTCAACATAAAGTCATGTACTAGCTATAAGGGACTCCCGATCCTACGGAAAAAATCTCTGCATGGGCACCGAATGAAGTAGAGGATCTAACTAGGGTACCCATGTTTGGTAAGTCTCTACCATTCGATAACGACACTTCTAATAGAAGATAGAAGGTTTCATGTCGCTATAAAATGGGTTCGTACCTAAGGCATATGAGTGACAGTCATAGGACGATGCAAGTGTGCATGATGGAATGGATATCTATCCTATATGTTGGGTAGCAAAAATACCCGTCCAAAGTTATGAATGGACAACATAACATTGAAAACCACAAGAAGCCCTGGACAAAACTACAAAAACCAACTCAATCCACTGTCGTATCAGTCCATTAGGCGAAAATGTTATCCGAAACTATGCAAAGTGGGTACAAATTTGCTATAAATAGTAAAAAAAACAAATTTACTATACCATTTGTATTTTTTACCCAAATAGTGGATTTTGGACAAAATTACCTCCAAACTTCAACTGGTGATTGCAGGAGCTATGAGTGATGGAATCAACGATCGTTTGGACTAGGTAATTCCTCTTCCCCTCCTCTTTCTTTTCAATGGATTAGATTTTGTATTTAGGTTCCATTTTTTAAATTATTTAGGGCACAAATTAGAAGTTTAGGTGTACGCGGGCTACCATTCATCGGGTCACATATACACGTGATTGTACGCAGCTCTCTAAAATAAAACCAACATATACTCTACCCTATATGCGACTGTGAACACTGCAGCCCGCATATATGTCCGTAAACATTGTTTTTTAGTGATTGTTGACTCAAAAAATGTTTTTTCTCTTGCGGGATGGTGTTAGAGTGGAGGGAAAGGGAATATGAGGAGGTAGATGTTGCTGTGGAAAGAGATCCAGGGGCCCAAATGGCCTTGAGAATTTGTGGGTTGTATAATTTTTGGGCTCTCAAAGGGATGAGGGCCCAAGTGAGATTACTATAGTTGGTCATGGATTACTAGGATCCAGAGAGTGAGAGCTTCAACCTTGATGGGAAATCATTAAGGATTGAAGTCGAGGACATTTATTTATTGACGAGGTTGTCATGTCGGGGTGAGGTGGTAAACCTCAAAGCCCAAGGAGCTGGGAGAGGTATGAAAATAGAAGAATACATAGATGCTCATTGCATTGCAGGGACCAAGAAGGTTGGGAGTCAACTCCCCATCCAAGCGATAAACAATAAAAGCCTCAAGATTGTTGTCCTCATTTTGACATGGATAACCAGATTGACTTTGTCGCACCAGGCATCAAGGACTCTTATGTTCTACTCGGTAGAGTGCTTGAGACCCACGATGTACGACTGGTGCACCTCACTACTGGCTAACATGAAGAGCCAGTTGACAGAATGCAAACAAGGTGGTAAGAGGAACTTCGGGTTTTCTTCCATCTTGTGTAGATTTGTTTTTGAGCGGGTTCCAGTTTTGGGACCTAGAGTTGATATCAGTCCGCGTGGACCTCGCAATCCAACCATGACACGGTGGACCGAGGTTATGAGATGATAGGGGGGAGGTAGGGTGCCCACACCTTACAATGATGAATTCTTCTACTGGTGGAGATGACATGTCATTTCTCTGGATGACTACCCTTATGCAGGGATCGACTTCAGAGGGGACCCTGACATGCCATTACCACCATGGACCACCTACTAGGACATAGGTATGTCAAAGTTTTTTAAATATTTCATTTTTTTGTATTTTTGTATAGAAAAACAAAAATATTTTTGGATGATGTTTAAGTATTAATTAGACATGTATGTGATGAAAAAGTAGGTCCACAACGGTTGGATGGGCTTCTGCGTCATCATCAAAGGCACCAGAGAGATGAGGCAGTAGGACAAGAAGCAAAGAGAGTCCTTCAAAATATGTAGGTCAACCTATCTCGTTTGACACAAAGGATTCTGATGGTTCAGGTGGAGGATTTTCTAGAAGCTATGCAACAGAAGGTGGTAGGCATGCCCTGTGCTTGGGTGTGACTCTTTTGACATCTTGCAAACATCATAGTTTTCTATCATGACACTCATCCAACACCACATGCGTAGATGTCCTGAATTTTTTATTATCAGCTGTATATGTGTATTGAGGGTGTTAGCCTCAATTTTGTGTAATAAACATCATATTTTTTGAAATATATATAAAAACATGGTTCTTCAGCTCTACTTATGTTACAATGTGTACATTGATGGGAATTTTTTCTTTTCTTTAGTTATGTGACAAATGCCAATCTAAAAGGAAATTAGATTATGCATCAGATACATAATTAGAACTCCTAGGTATGTGATGATAAGTAATAAAATCAAACCGTCGTTCTAAAAGTCATACCTATAGAAATCATCGGAGTAACGTAGGGTCACGCACATGGTAACTTCCATTCAACTTACATACTACTAATTGGGAATCCAAGCAAACCTTCAGAGAGAGAATACCATGTGAAATGGCATCGCGTAAAAGTTCTATAACGACGCTATATTTGGCCACATTATTCGTGGATGGCCCTAGGCACATGCCACTTGAAGACACCAATAGAACCTCAGGTGAATAAAAAACCCAAGCGGCGGAAGCCAAGTTCCATGTATGACGATTGGCTCCATATGCGAATCCTAAGTAGATCGAAGACACCATTGACATCTGCCAACCAAGGGAAAACTCGATAAGCAAGCTGAAGATGAAAAAATAAATGGAAAAGATATATACACTAAATTACATTAGTATACAAAGAGTTACTCCCAAGCATGGGGATCAAGTGTAATATATTTTCAAGTAGAGCCCATTCCTGGGCTCAACCAACATGTTCCCTTCATAATATTCTAATTCATAGGTTTGTTTTTCTAAGACACATCTTACAATATAGGGACCATGCCACATGAGTTTGAACTTTCCTACCCCCAGTGGTTCTTTGGATTGATCATACAAAAGGACCAAGTCACCCTCAGCGTACAACCGAGGATAGACAAACGTATCATATTGGACCTTGACACATCTTTTATTCTCTTCGATAGACGTAGATGCGTCTCAACGTTTCTCGTCGAGACTCTCTAGGTGCATGAGGCATCGTTCGAGATCGAAAGTGTCAGGTAGGAGTGTAGCTACCAATCTAAGAGAATGTATTTTACATTTAATAGGTAATATCGACTCCACTCCGTGTACTAACTGGAAAGGAGAAAAACCGGTGGCAGTCTTGATCGAGGTTTGCTATGCCCAAAGTGCAGGATATAACATGATATGCCAGTCAGATTTTCTCTAACTGATAGTTTTCTGCAAAATGGTCTCAAGAGACTTGTTTACGACCTCTACTTGTCTATTTTCCTGGGGGTATTAAGGGGAAGAATTACCATGCTTAAATCCCAGTTTGGATGCTAGTTCTTCCATCATTTCATTCTAAAAGTGACTTCCATGATCACTGACAATCTCACTCGGAATTCTGAACTTGGCAATAATTTGATTGAATATGAAGGAGGAGGCAGTATTCCTGTCATATTTCACTGTAGGCATGGCCTCGATCCACTTAGTAAAGTATTCTACACCAACAATAATGTCTTGATTCCCCCTAGCCGAGGTTGGGTTGCAATCCACAAATTCCACCCCCCACTTGGTGAAGGGAATGATAATAATGAATGGATTGAGAGGGGCTAGATGCGAGTGCATTTTTTGAGTGAACACCTGGCAGGGGTGATACTTATTAACTGCTTCAACGCAATCTTTAAAGATAGATGAACAACAATAATTGACTCGCAAAATTTTCTAGGTTGTCGCAAGCCCAAATAGATGACCACCACAAGCCCCATTGTGGAAATCGTTTAGAATAGACTCAAATTTTTTGTGAGTTAAACAACGACGCAAGATATTGTCTATTACTTGACGATACTGAGTGTCACCGATGATAAGGTAGTTCTTAGCTTGGTATTGTATATGTCGCCAGTCATCTCGTGATAGATGCCGAGGGAACTTCAAAGTTGGAAGATAGAGAACAATGTCTCCATACCAAGGGTCATATGACGAGACAAGGAAAATGTGTTCATCCGCAAAAGAATCAACATGAATAACATCCTCGTCTAACCATGGGAAGTCAGATATTAACTCTACAAAGAATAGTGATTTCTTGGATTTCGCAGAAGTGAAATTGAGATCGAATTCTTGTAAAATGACAATCCATTTATTTTACTTCCCCCCTATGATACACCTGGTAAGGACATATTGAAATGGATTGACATTGGAAACCACAGTAGTCTTGCAAAGCAATATGTAATGCCGTAATCGTTGGATTGCGTGGACGACAACCAAAGCTAGCTTTTCAACGTGAGAGTATTTGAGATCAAGATCGATTAATTTTTGACTAAGATAGTAAATGACATTCTCGTGGAGATCATCATCCTCCTGAACCAATACCATACCAATCATCTCTTCGGACGCAGCGACATAAATCAAGTAATCTCTATTGTAGTTAGGAGACTTCAATAGAGGTGTCGATACCAAGGATTTCTTCAAAGCATCGAAGGATTCCTGGGCTCGCTCATCCCAGATAAAAGGGGTGTCCCTCTTCAAGAAACGCATGAAACCATTATTAATATTGACATAGTTCACTATAAAATGACGTAAAAGGTTAGATTTCCCCTGTAAACCTTGAATTTTTCGAATAGTGCGTGGGGGAGGCAATCAAAGTATTTCCTCAACCTTTAACAGATCTACCATGATCCCAGTGTCAAGGTTTAAAAATCCTAGAAGACGTCTTGACCTAACGCAAAAGATGCATTTATGAGGGTTCAATCAAATGTGATAATAACAACATATTTCAAAAACTAGCTGAAGGTGCTTAGGGTGATCCACTCTCTTACGGGAGTGAGCAGCAAGATTGTCAAGATAGGCTTCGACTATATGCTTGAGATTGTGAAATGTGAAGGTCATAGCACATTGGAAGGTTGCTCCAACATTTTTAAGGCCGAAAGGCATCTTCCAGTATGCGAAAGTACCCCAAGGAAAAATAAATTACGTCATATGTTGATCCTCGAGTTTAATTTAAATTTGGTTATACTCTGAAAATTCGTCCATGAAAGAAAAAACTTCGCTTCCCACACAATTTTTGAGAATATGATCGATGAAGGGTGTAGGGAAGTTGTCTTTAAGATAGGCCTTTTTCAAGTCACAAAAATCCATGCATACACGGATGGTTCATTGTTTCGTATTCACAGGAACAGGATTGGATACCCATTCAGTCAAGGGAACTAGGTAGATAAAGCCAACATTAAGCAATTTCTCTACCTCTTCCTTAATAGCAGGGGCCTTCCAGGGATTGACAGATATAAGACGTTGTTGAAAAGGCTTAGCATACAGGTAAGTTTTAATCTCATGTTCGACAATTCGAGGGTTAATTCTTGGCATCTCTTCATAGGACCAAGTGAATAAATCTCAAAATTCCTTGAAGAGTTTGGTGTAGATCAAAATTTCTTCTAGCGAACAATCCACACTAATGTATATGTTTTCAATATTTCCAGGGATATGAGAGATATCGATTGTGATGGTAGGTGAGATATTCACCATGTTTCCTTCGACATAAATGTCGTGCGTATCCAGTGGAACTAGGGCCTGACTAACTATCTCGCTGAAAGTATATTTAAAGTTATCTTGTTCAATTCTAGAAAGCTCTAGAAGAAAATAAGAGTGATGATGCATATCATCCCAAGGTTTTTCAGAACCATTCATGGCCTCGATGATAGCTTCATCCGAGAGAAAAGTCTCATCAAGGAAGTCATGTGAAAAAGACAACAAAGAAACCCACATGAGATGAAGAACATGATCCTCCTCGTTTGTCTATGAGGTAACATGATCCAGATCAACAGAAGACTCAAGAAAAAATTGATACGATATCTTTGCTGCTGATAGTGGCATGGCCATTCCAGTATGTGACTAACCTTCACAAGACGTAGTAGAGGAAGGTAGGGTCCAAGGATCGTTAAAATAGGAAGTGCGGAAAGGAATAGACCTCTCTGACAAAATGGGCCTACTAGACATGAAGTAAATGTGGTGAATCGATGCCATGAAATTGAAGGTACCCATAAGGGATGAATACATTCCAACACTGATATTCTCAGTTTTCGACTGAGAATTATCGACCACGGGGATCGACGATCCAAAAAATGCACTGGGACTAGCATACACAAAGGACAACTGATTGATCGTCACGATATTCCCATCGTGAGGAAAACAAAGAGTACGGAAGACAAATGATACGATGGAAGTCATAGCGAAAGTACAATTGCATCCTAGTAACAAGTTATAATTGAGGAGCGCATCAACCACCTCGACATACACCTCTACTATCTTCCCACCTAACTGGACCAGAAAGGCAAGAAGAATACTGTGAGGGCGGAAGGAACGACCATCAAAAGTAGTCAACATGGTTGGATACTGAGAAATATTCAGAGAGCCAAGGGCTTTGCAATAGACCAAGGACATCACACATGTTGCATCGCCTTCATCAACAACAATACGCTTGATGGTATATTTCGAGTAACCCACGTGGATTTGGAATTCCACATGGTAAGGCAAGAGAGGCTTCACATATGTGACATCAAACTTGATAACTTTCGAGCCACAAGGATATAGATCTCCTAACATAGATATAAAGGAAGTCCTCTGTGAAGAACACATCTGGAGTACCTCCAGGGCCGACATCACACAAGGGGTTTGACCCAGGTCCTCAAGAATAGAGTAATTTTGGGTGGCCCTAACATTAGGATTGTGGGTAGAGCTCTTGAGTACTCCTTTAGGAATATGAGGTGATGGATCTAGTTTTTCAATCTATAGGGGCATCTCCGGAGGAGAAGGATACTCTAGACCAGGAACAGTTTGTGGAGAACTATAATTGCGAGATCGAGTGGCTACATTAACCTCATATTTGACCATATTGATGCATAAATGATCACTGTCTTGTGCTGATGGGTTTTGAGTCCCACTTGCCACATTTCTGTCATTCAAGGAGCTTGAGGCCATGTGTTGGTTATGTGGAAAAGGATTCGTCAGCACGATGGGCAGTAGATATAAAAGCCTCGCATATTCCGCAAGTTTGGGGCAGAAATGGGTAAGGTGATCGTCTGTACAAAGCTTACGGGGAAATTTCACCTTCTGAGTTTCTTTATTTCCCTCACCAACATTATTATTTGTCTTCTCATTATTACCATTGTCCTTGGGTTATTATTATTCCCACCCTTACGATTATTATTACGTCATTTCTTCTTATTCCCGCTTGGTTTTTGGTTACCATTTGGGTCGGTCGACGATTGCACATAATGTACATTCTTCGACTGAGTGGGATTGGAAGACACAGACGAAGTTGGCCCTCCCGCAGACTGGTTTAGAGACAACTCTTTCAAATGGATTGTCATCGAGTTTGCGGATTTCACATTGGCGGAGCCTACAATGCCATCGACATGAGGCCCGAGATTTTGTCTAGGGTCATAGTTTGACCTCGATGCATCAGGAAGAATCTCGTATATCATCCCAGAATGAGCATATATAAGATATAATTGTTGGGCTTTTAAAATCTCTTCTTCCTTAGATGTAACCCCGGATGTAGAAACATCCTTTGAAATATAAGGTTATAGAGACTTAAGGAACCACTCTAGAAGGAATTATGGGGGTATGCAGGTCTTGTTCAACCTCTTCCATCTACGCCACTCTTAAATGTGATCCAAGATATGAGTGGCTTTGTCTTGGCATAAGGTCGACAAAAGTTTTAAGACAACATTGTAACGAACCAACAATTGGAAGTGGTTAAGGAAGACTAACACCATCTGACTAAAGGTTCCGCATGCCCCCCTAGGTAGCTCAATATACCATTTCGCGACAACTCCCATGAGGGCGTGTTGAAACAATCTTAACCGAAATTTTTTTTTGTTAAGGGAATTCGAAGAACACCAAAGGTGAAAAGTAGTAGCGTGATCACCAGGATCCTCGCCATTCTTACCTTCAAATTTTGGAATATCCAAATGAAGCTTGGTGGGGATGGGGGCCATGTAGGATCATAACACACATGATTGTTCATCAACTTAGACAAGTCTGGTAGATTGAGCATGGCTAGAAAAGGGAGATGGGGTTGTGACATCTGGCCCCAGGCTCCTTGGAAAGATTGTGGTTGGGGAATCACAACCCAACCAAGGTTCTGGTAAGCACCATGGCCCTATCTAGGATTGCAAGGCCCTCCACCAGGTTGATTCATAAGGGGTTAGTTGGGCAACATTCCAGTAGGAATGTTCTAATAAGGGTTATAAAAAATGCCCCCAACCGGAGTGGACCCAGGTTGGGGTTTTCCAAAGGTGTTAAACTTAACTCCTCTGGGTGTGAATCCAGAGGATAAAGGTGGATTCGTCATGCCAAAAATGTTGGTCGGAATCGACACTGAGGAGGTGAGTGTAAAGGATGGAACGTGAGCAGAAGCTTGTCCGTCAAGTTGGTTACTCCATCCAAAAGCAACAAGATTAAACCCGAGGTTAAAAGGAGGAATGCCTCCCTTGGTAGGAGTCATTTGAGGGACATGAGTTCCACCAAATGAAAATGGAGTATAAGGAGTATTTGTGCCTCCAAGTCTAATGCTAGCATTAGGGCCAACTGCTGGGATGGAGTTTGAAAACTGCTATGTAAAATTTGGCATACCATAGGAAAAGGGGCTAGAGGCCATAGGGATAGAATGAACATTATAGCCTAGTGAGTGACCAAGAGACCCAAACGGGTTCGTGGCTATAGGTTTGGTATTCACTATAGGACGGGCAACGGTGATGATAGGCACCTCCAGAACTACAACCATTGTGGTTGAAGGAGTCGAAGGGGTACCATTAACTATAGCAGGTGTGGGAGTCGAAGGGATCCCAGTATCTTGATGACTTAGTTCCATACTCATCCTTGTACAATCACAATTTTGATAACTGGAGGTGTGTGTACCATGTTTAATAACTCTACACCTTTTAGAAGGAAAAGACTCAAAATGAGGTGGTAACTGTAACAAGCAGTGATACCTGTGGGGAAGTTGGTCTGGCTCCATGATGACTCAAGAATCGATATATACAAAACAAATCCTAAGGCCAACTAGTAATCAAAGAGCACACCAAAAATAATCAAACAACCAATATGCACACAAACATGATAAAGTGGCTGAAAGGGATCTCCCTCTCTAAAGTAGGTATGCCTTGCCCAAGAGGGGCCTGAGACTCTGCTGCTTAAGATTGAAGGAAACATAATGAATTATAAGGGTCCTCGTGGGCTTAACAACCAGTTGATCATATCACCCCAAAGAGGTAATTGTAAGTTTTAAACCTGTGAAGTAAAGCAATTCATACAGATTCTTAAGCAAAACATAAATTAATCAATAACTCATACACATAGTACACATAGATTTACGCTGGAAGCCCTTAACTAGGAGAAAATCATCCTTCCTTGGTGCCACACCTTTCAACTCTTCATTGTATTAATTTCACCATTCACCATACAATATATACAATGTTTTAGGTATTTCGTAGCTACCAAAACCCTAATCGCTTACTCCGGGATTATTTTAGAAAACTGCTAAAAATAACAAAATCCAAATTTGACGCAGTTGTTGAATATGACGTGCCCACACACACACATGCAAAGAATATAACACATACCCAACAGTAATCCTCCATAAAGGCTGTGTGTTTTCTGACCCTTATCTGACCTAGGGTACTTGCAGAATAACCCCTACAAGTAACCTATGTGGTACCTAAGTCAAGCAACTAAACAATCATGGTATAACTGATGCACAGGAGAACAATCGTAAGTTAGGTCCACCGTATGGGCAGGGTAGAAAAGTATGAAACCTTGAAAGCATCGCCTCTCATGAAGTTAAGGGTACTAGAAAGATCCCCAGAAATATATCTGACGCTAAGAAGGTATCAGGGGGATATCCCTTCAACCAACCTCACACGACCTCATTCTTAACTTTGGTGTAAGCGAAGCCTCCTGATATTACCGATTATACAATGGATTTCTCCACTCCCTTAGTCAGACACATATGTTGATTTAATAGCCTTGGAGAAGTTTACTCACAAAATCCTATTCCAAGTCTCTAAATCCTAAGCTAGTTTGTGCACCCTAGAAAAATAAAATCGTTACTAATCAATTTTAAATTATAGCGTTACTTTTAATGGATTTACTTACTCAAAAGGTGCGGTCATGAAACTACTGATGTTATGACTCAACAAGTAAAATAAATGAATATGAATACAATGCAAAGTCCTAACTCCAATTTTCAACAAATGACATGCTTTTCAAAAATGCAATTTTCAATTCGATTATGCAATTCTAAATAAAATGCAATCTTTTTTTACATGCACTAAGATAAATGAAAAAGACTCAAAAGATCAAAATTTCAATCAATGTAAAATGCCTAATATTTTTTGTATATTCAATATAATAAAATGAAAATGCAAGGACTGAACATCAACTTGATATAAAAACTCTACTATGTGTAAATAGAGACAAATCAAGTAGGATATCAAGAAGCAAAGCACCCAACCGAAGATGCAAGGACAATCAAATGAAGAAGATGATGAGAAAGGCACCACCCAAAAATTCAACCAAAGACAGGTTTCCTGTCATTCCACAGACACTTAACAGTCACAAAAGAGACCCAAGAAGACTCAACAATAATAAAAACCTAGACAACAACCATAAAACCCAACAACCAAGTAACAAAGGTTGATGTACGCGACTGTTCAAGGAAAAAACACATATGTACACAACTTGCAGAAGTGCAACCCGCGTATGTATGCAATTGTCAAGCAAAAACCCATGTATATGTGTAAAAAAAAAAACTAGGATAAGGAGAAGGATAAGAAACTTAGACTTAGAGTGAACACCAACTATCAAGCAATCATATGACAAGAAACTCAATATAAATGAGATAAATCATAAAAGAAGATTTTATCCTCAGTATGGTCGCCAATTCTGTTAAAAGGAAAATCTCTCTATGGCTAGGGGTAAACCACAATAGATAGAAATGACTACAAAAATCAACTCTAATCTCAAGTATGCTATATAAACAAATATGCTAGCAACACAAGATAAAAGGTCTACCTTGTCTAGACATTCGATGAAGTCCACCGTTGAGCACTTGATCCAAAACAATATACCTGCAACTAGTCCTCAACAACCAAGCAACACAAGCATATGGTGATAATATATAATGTTAACACATTCAATAGCATAATCCATCAATATACATAACAAATACGCCCACGGAATACCAATTCAAATATTCACAAGATATCAGTTGGACGAGAAAATAGTATTTCTATTAAGATGTAATCAACATAAGTGAATGAGTTACAAACTTCCGTGTCGGCACAGCTCAGAACCGAGAAACTAAGTTCCTTCTAGCCGGGCCTCCACCACTTCAATCCTCCACCAAAGGAAAGCTCATAAAAGAGAGACAATGAGGTTCCCAATCAATAAGGGAAGAGCTTGGGGGCTGAACAATGTGTTTAGACTTAAAGGACAAAGGCACACAGACTCAATGTGAAGTGAATAATTTCTCCATAGTAACTTTGCTCTCAAAGTTGAATTCTTTCTCCTCTTTTACATAGCTCAGTTTTGGCACATTTATAGTCTTTAAGTGGAACTGAAGGTTTGATTCAGAACGTTTCCAATATATGGAAGGCCAAGGATCATTGATCTCGTGACGTGACATGGAAACCTGACACCATTTTTTAATTTTGGGCACAAATCCCGATGTATGCGGGTTGTAGTGGTGCAACTTGCGTATATGCATGCTATAATATAGGCATGGTGCGTATATGTGGAAAAATCATGTTTTTGGCTCTGGGATTTGCAAAAGGGGACTTTAACTCTGCATAGGGAAATGGAAAAAGGCCCTTTGTGCAAGATTGCATGAGGTGAGGCAAATCTTGCTATAAAATTATGTTTTGATCACATGACAACAGTCATTAATATTCTTTATGGGATTACATTCACGCCATATCCAAGACCATTCTCCCTGCATTTTTTCAATTTTCACTTAGCCAAATAAATTGCTAGCAATTTTAAATTATAAAATTATAAAATTGTTTTATACAGGAAAATAAAATTTCCTATGCATGAAATTTATGCTCATTATTTTTGGCTTGAGCAACAACAAGCATCAATATTCTTTATGGGATTACATCCATACCATATCTAAGACCATTCTCCATGCAATTTTCTCAATTTTACTCAGCTAACCAAACTGTTAGCATTCATGCACATTTATAATAGTTCATGATATGATCTTAGAATTGTTTCTAACCAACAATTCAATCATTTACATCCATTATTCATATTAAAACATAATGAAACTATCATTCCTGTACGTGGATTATCAACACACCAAGACTTTCATAATGCAATCAAATTTTACTAATAAATAAAACCAATGTGCCCGCACCCATGGCCACATTTACACAATGCATCCTTGCATTGGCTATGCAATACCATATGTTCATGTCATGTATTTTACCATGTGAGTTGGAAGGTCTCGCCAATGCCTCAACACATTATCCAAATCTCTTCCCCAATTACTTCCTCGATTATTTATATACCTTCCTCTTCAACCCATACACAACACTAGGAACATGATCCCTTAATGCTCTCTTGTGTCGACAAAGAGGTTGTAGTCCAAACATAAATTCAACAGGGAAAACCATTATGCACTTGGACGACACTATAGCCCTTCTATTTCCAACCACAAACTTCCCTCACACGTGACCATCTCTAATGGAATTCATTGTTACAACATGAGTAATTTATCCTGACTTAACTTGGTTATGATCTCATAACCAACATAACATAATATGCAATTAAATTTCCCATAAATGCATTCAAGGAACAAATAATATTTGCATGCTCAAGGCCTCCTTTCTTTACATCAATTCAATTATTTATAATTTAATTGAGGGAATTCTTACCTCAATTCTCTTCAACATTTATGCATCACAACAACCCCAATTGCATACTTGCATGACTGTTATTACATTAACTGATGCTACCCGACCAACTAATATTGTTATGGAAGCTTGCATGCTCCCTTCATTGACCTCTTTATCAACATCTTACCATCCTCATTCTTTTTCACATGGATGACTATCATATGCAACAACATCATCAACATCTTCAACCATGCTATAAACAATTTCCTGGATATGTAGTCCATCATTAGTATTATCCAACGTCACACCATCATTAATTCATGCACATATATCAACATACTACTCTCAGTCTACATGACATAAGCATGTTCATGCATGCCCATATGCACAAACACACATCAATATGCACTAAGCATTAAATATCATCATGCCCACTTCATACACATGCATTATATCATTCTTATATGCATTATGCATTTCTTCCATTATGCACTCCGATGCCTAATTATTTCATCTATATTTTTTTTTTGGTTGTTGTTGTTGTAGATGTATGTCCTCAAATTCTTGTAGAACCTTTCTTCCCCGCACACTACCATTCTATGCATCTGCGCACCACTGATTCTTCTTTCTAAGCATCTTCCAGCCAAGTCCAACTTGACTATTAAGCATTTCCATCTAGTATGCCTTATTGGCAATTGCCCCCACTTAGTAAAACATGCCCCAACTTTACCTTGCTATAATGCATCCCACACATTGGAATGGTGTAATTTTCTATCATTCCACCTTCTAATGATGCAATGTTTTCTAACCTGCTTGACCCTTTAGCAATGTAGAAATTTTCTTGCGAAGCCCTGTTCGTCTGCTCAAGACTAAAATTCTTCTAATGGAGTGTTATATTTTTTCCATTGATACTTAGAAGTGAAATTGAACTTTCATTTTTTCCATCCTTTCACTTGTACCAAGATTTCACTGCACACTCTAATAACATAAGTGGATTGATTTCTTTGGCTAATTTTATATGCAATTATCTAAGACATAGCCTAACGATTCATTCTTCTTATATTCCTATGCTTTCACATAGATATGACTCATCCAATCTATGAGTCACAAATCACCCCATGAGGCCCTTTCTTTCCTCTTTTTTTTTTCACAAATTTTCTTCACCATATCCTTACCTTCGAGGCTATGGAGTCCTACTTAACTCCTTATGCATGCAAATGACATTATTCACCTACTAGCTTCATGTTCACGTGAGAATATCTATTGATTCTCCTTTGCAATCCATTCAGACTCCACATAAGCTAAATATTAATCCTTCTCCCCTCTTCTTGAGTCCTTTGTCAACCTTTCAATACTTGCTATGTAGCCCTACACTTCCCTTTGCAGCTCTTTGATGGTTCAACCAACTGTATAAGCTTGACCTACTTCTATGTCCAATGGACCTTGGGATTAAATCTAGAACAAACCCACACAATCTTCATTTATGGAATCTTATTCTCTTGCAAGTAGTCCCTTCACATAACACTCTATGCTTGAATGTTTTTCTTCTTATTAACATTGCCCTGCTATTAAGCTCAACCTATTTTTTTTCCAAGGGGTTTCACTTCCCAAGGTTCCTCTACACCACTGCATAAACACTATCATAGGCATCAATACTCTTATTTTGAACCAGTACTCACCTTTGGTATGTACCTCTAACATCTGAAAATGTTTTCCCAAAATTGAGTTGTTTTTGAAATTTTTCACATTGAGTAATTGTATGGCTCATAGAGTTCAATTTCCCTTTTTCTCGTAGACTTATAACACAACCAAATGCCTCCTAGAAGAACCTACTCTTTCTATCATGTTTTCCCTTAGATTACCTTTCCAGAGACCATACTCATGCTTCAATTTGATTTATGAGCCAATAATTATGGCTTCCTGGAATTTTCATTTTGCTCAATGGTGTCCTTCAAGTCCACCAATAACTTTCCTTCTGATTCCTTGAGAATTCTTTGGCCCAAAACTGAATTCTGGGTGGATATTTGGATTATCCTATCCAATATAAATCCAATGAATACTTTATTTCTCAATTTTGAGCACTGAACATAAATTTATAGGAAATTGAATATTTCTAATTTACCCCTTTTTGACACCTTCTCCCAAGTGAAAAATAATCTCAAACACCAACTTTGGCAACATGCGGAGGTAAATTTGTTAAGAACCAAGGAAAATTTTGTATGATACATAGATAACAATGATGACATGGAATTCATAAAAATTCTAAGAATTTCAATCTTATGCTCCAGTAAAAAATTAACAATCTGGAAATGACAACTTTGTCCTTTCACTCATTCTCCCAGACTTCGAATTTTTAGCGAAAGTGGACATCTCCCAAACTGCTCACTTCTAGAAAAACTTCACTAAACCAATTTTTTTGTCTTGATGAGTATACAAAATGTCAAGTAAATAAATTTTTTTGGATAGGTGATTTAGGGTCCCTTTTCTTGCTCCAAAGTTTTCAAAAATACAATAACACGCTTGGAAATAGTGGATTTTTCCCTATTTCAGTATCTCCACACTAACTCCCTTTGAATTCTGTTGTGATGCTAAATGTGTATCTTGATGCTTTCTTTTTGAGTTGTTTGTACAATTTTCACCCTTATCTGGGCCCTAGTTATTGATAACGACCCACACCTTCAAAAGTCACTATTTCACATTTTTAGGAAAACAAAAGCAGAACTAGATAATGACACTCACTAGAATTCTTGTATCGCTCGTCAATGAGGGAAAAAATCTAAAATTTCATCCAAAGCTGAGTTAAAATGCTCCTGTTATTTCCAAAACAAGTTTTGGGCTCTAAACTTGTTTCTTTTTGTTTGTAAAAAGGGATATTTCTCCTTCCCTTTTCCTTCTCCTATTTTCTCTCCTCTTTTCTTTTGATCTTATTTCGAAGCTCGTGCATGCATCAATATTGCATTATGTAGTAATACTCAATATGCAACGCCAATATTTAGCGCATGGCCTACACACCAATATTCAATGCACACAACTTCTATACCATGCCTCAATATACAATATGCACAACTTTAGTACCACACACCAATCTTAATCACACACAACTTTTATACTACACACCAATATTTAGTGCGCATAGCTTAAATACTGCGCACCAATATTTATCACACATAAATTTTATATCGCACACCCATATTCAATGCGCACAACTTTTATACCACACAACAATATCAAGTACGTGCAATTTTTATACTACGCACTAATATCTAGTGTGCGTGACTTTTTGTTCCATGCACCATATACAATGTGCACAAATTCTACATTGTGAACCCATATCAAGTGCGCACAAATTCTTGTGTTGTGCATCAATATTCAGTACACACAATTTTTTGTGTCACGCACCAATACTATGTGTGCACCATAATTCCACTCGACGCGGCGCAAATATTCAATGTGCACGCACTACGCACCAACAATTCTACTCTACACAACATGAATATTCAACATGCATGCATTGTGGACCAACACTATGCATGTACCAACAATTATACTCCGCATAGTGTGAATATTCAACGTGCATGCATTGTGCACAAACACTACACGTGCACTAACAATTATACTCAGCGCAACATGAATATTCAACACGCACGCACTAACCACCAACACTACGCATGCACCAACAATTATACTCCACGCAGTGTGAACATTCAACATGCACGGACTACACACCAACACTATGCGTGGACCACAAGCTCTGCTTCGTGCATCACCAAATTTTAGTGTGCACACCCATGCACCATTATTTTCTACACATTACTAGCTCTACACCGCACAATGCCAAAATTTAGTGCGCACACCTGTGCACCATTATATTTTGCGCATCACTACTACTTAGTGCACACAAATCCTTTCTTCGTTTAGCTGAATTTTCCATAATTCCGATTCGTGACCATTGCGACCATCATGGAAATGCCCGACTCACCTATATAAGACAAATTCAATCACTTGGAAGTTGAAATGACCCCTCCATTACAACCATTTTGAATGCAATTCCGACTTGAATTTTCTTAGAAATTTGGGAATTTCACTCAGAGTTCACCGTTTTCCCCAAATTCAACACAACTCAAACATTGAGATGAAGAATTTACCAAATTCACACTGATATCTAGCCCATACAAGTCTGGTGTTGAACCAAAATATCTGATACCATTATGTAATGTTCCCCAACTTAATCAAGGAATATTAATTGCGGAAAATAACCATAATTTTAAAATTTACTAGTAATAAACTTCATGTAGCTTACCAGCTACAAATTATACATAGATTTAACCATTGCAGATACTAATTATTTAAATTCAGCTACATCATGTCGACCAACATAAATTTTGTGTTCTCAGTAAGACAAAATTGCATGCACAACAATATTTGTACTGTGCACGACAATATTCGCAGCGCACATGCAATGACCTTTGTATTGCGCACAACAACTATTCACAACACACACGATGATTCAAATTGCAATGTACCTAGCATCCAAGATGAGTCCCATCACTGCAAACACAACTTCATTTACTGAATACAAATTTAATAATTCCCCATATACATAAAAGAAAAACAAGAGGCAACAAGCCCATAAAAAATATAGAAATTAACATGCTAATTTACCCATGCATCTAACACCACATATAAAAACGTGAATGCATCAAATAAGCACACACAAAAAACAAAACATTCAAATATTCATTTACACAACGGCATAATCATAATAAAAACAACAAAACACTTATCTGTTTATAAATATAACCATCTGGCTACATACAAAGGATGGACCTCCTAGCCATATGCACTGTTGTTCCAAATCTCAACAACATGCCACCCCCGAGCTCAGGCTATGATTCCATGAGGAGATCTGGTCCTCTAGCTACCCACTCTCCACACACAAAATCCCCAAACCCAGGTTCTACTCCTACAACAGTTCCAATCCACCATCTCCCTCTTCCACACAAATTGCACAACCCAAGGAATGTACCCCCTTCACTACTCTCAGTCGCTTGGGCTGTGCCATTCATTTATCAGGGCTTCCAATTCACTTGGGTCATCTAGGAATCTCTTGGCTATGGACTTCATGAAATCTCAACTGCTTCAGGAGTTCTCACAACAACCTTCCCAAGAGTCTTGAGACATTTCCTCAATAGGAAAATGCACTAGCGACTTACAACCCATTTTTACAGGCACACAAGCCACATTTCCAACATGAAACAAAACCAAACAATGGATTCCTTCAAGCACAACATGGATGGTTCTCTTTTCAGAACTCCTCCCTCCTCAAGCTGCCCAAAATCTTCCTATAACAACTGTCCACTTTCTATATACGAATTTCCTTCTCTTTCCCTTGGTTGCTTAACTCACACTCTTCCCAAAGGTGATTGTACTTTATCCCCATACTCCCAATAACTATGGGATGTGACTCCTCACACCCACTCTCTTACATGTGTTTAATGATTGGCTTTGGGAACACTCAACAACAAAATAGAAGGTTATACACAATGATAATAATTCATGAATGTAGGTTGGATTAATACCCATAAATATTCCCCCTTGGATCCCTCTCTCTTGTGGAATCATAACTCCCCATCGTTTTCACCCCTCTCGTATCACAACCAAAAAATTATTATTTTATTAATCATTTCAATGTTCACAATACACAATTTGGCCCTCGACCATATTAACCATTATGGGATCTTTTCCCCAATCATATCATCCCACCAGCCTAATTCACATTTATAAAATTACATTACAATTTGCGGGGATTGAAATTAGGGATATTACACAGTGTAGCATATTAGATATAATTTTTGGAATTAACTGCATAGAGTAAGTCATTAATATATGATCCATATCCATGAGTATTAGTCACAACTGACCAATAATTCTCATGATTTGAATAGTCCACTTAGCACTCATTGCATCAGGTGATGCTCATAAGGTAAAGAAGTGGGATTGAAACTAGCAAAATGAATCACATATAATCAATAATCACTTTTGAGGCTTGCACCTCATAACTAGGACTTCTCGGGGGGTCACCCATCCTGGTGAGTCTTGGGATGGGTGATTGCCTAGGAAGTCTTGGTTATCGGGTGCATGCCCTAGAAGTGATGATTGATGCTTTGTGATTCATTTCACTGGTTTCAATTCCACTTCTTCACCCCTATGAGCATCACCCAATGCAATGAGTTCTAAGTGGACTATTCAAATCGTGAAAATTATTGGTTAGTTGGATACTGGTCATAGGTTAATTACTTACTCTACATAGTTAATCCAAAAAATGATATCTAATATGATACAATGCAAAAGTGCCTTGATTCTTAAATAAAAAGTGTGAATGGAGCTCTAACTGAATAGTTCATAAGGCACAATACTCACTAAGGTTTTTCAAATGGGAAATTTAAAGTAAAAAGTATCTATTACTGATTCACCCCCCTCTCAGTTTAAGCATAAGTTCAACAAATTCCATAGTTAAGCACGCTTGATCCAGAGGAGTCTTGGGATGGGTGCTCGCCTGAGAAGTCTTGGTTATCGGGTACAAGACCTAGAAGTGATGATTGATGCTATGTGATTCATTTCGCCAGTTTCAATCCCACTTCTTCATCCCTATGATCATCACCCGATGCAATGAGTGCTAAGTGGATGATTTAAATCATGAGAATTATTGGTCAGTTGTGACTAATACTCATGGATATGGGTCATAGATTAATGACTTACTCTACACAATTAATCCCAAAAATGATATCTAATATTCTACACTGTAGAATCCCCTCGATGCTTAAATAAAAAGAGTGAAGGGAGCTCTAACTGAATAGTTCATAAGGCACAATACTTGCTAATATTTTGAAAATGGGAAAATTTAAAGTAAAAAGTATCTTATACTGATTCACCCCACCCCCCTCAGTATAAGCAAAAGTTCAACAAACTCCATAGTTAAGCGCTCTTGAGCTAGAGGAGTCTTGGGATGGGTGATCGCCCAAGAAGTCTTGGTTACTGGGCGCACGCCCCAGAAGTGATGATTGATGTTATGTGATTCATTTTGTTGGTTTCAATCCCACTTCTTCGCCCCTATGAGCATCACCCAGTGAAGTCAGTGCTAGGTGGACTATTCAAATCATGAGAGTTATTGGTTAGTTGTGACTAATACTCATGGATATGAGTTATAGATTAATGACTTAGTCTACGCAGTTAATCCCAAAAATGATATCTATTATTTTAATATAATTTCTATACAAATAATTACAGAATTAATAATAGTTTCTTAATTTAATGAACATGAATCATTAATATAATTGATCAAAATTTATAATTTATTAAATAATATATTAATAATTATACATAATAATTTTTTTAAATAATGTTAATGACTCTTTAAATCTAAACATCCTAACTTATGATAATGATTTTTTATATAATTAATAATAATTTATTAATCCAATGAAAGTGAATATTAATATAACTTATCAAAATTTAGAATTTATTAAATAATACATTAATAATTATATAAAATATTGTGATGTCTACGGTTGAATGCAAATTTAATAATGATTTATTATAAATAATTAACAATAATTTGTTAATTCAATGAAAATGAATCATTAATATAACTTATCAAATTTTAAAATTTAATTAAATAATACATTAATAATTATATATAACAATGTCATTGTCATGTCTAAGGTTAAATTTAAACTTATTAAATGGTGTTAATTTCTAAGGTTTGTCAATTTTCATATGCAATTCTATCTGACTAATTTCAGATCTAAAAATTGCTTTTTAGTGATCTAACTATCATTGAACAAATTTACACTGAAACTATTGAATAAAAATATATGTAGCGGAGACAAAAAGATCAGAGATGGATCATCGATATACAAAAGACAAAATATTTATGTTCTATAACTTTATCTAATTCTCCAAATCCGAGGACCATAACCAGTCCGCGCAAAGTTACCAAATCTGAGGACAACCTCGTACTCCAATACACAAACAAGAAAAACCAAACCTCAACAATATTACATAAATATCCTATGAATACAAATCTACTACAAACCACGTGTACAACCTACTGAGGTCACCTGACATCAGCCTGTATGGACATGCCCCTGCCTAGAAGAGATTGTACAAATGTCCACAACTATTCCTACAACAACCCACGAACGTACGCGACTATTCCCACTGCAACCCATGTACATGCGAAAAATTGTACGGACACTTCATACGACTTGCTCCACTTTGTATAATATCTTCCTTTTGTGGTTGCCTCTCTCTCCCACACGTGTGGTGTGATTTTTCCTGCCAAGAACAAAAGATAGAGAGTCCTTAAGCCTAGGCTAGATTTTCCACCCTAACATAATTTCCCTTTGCTGAAATCACCAAGCTTCCTATCACAAGTGAAAACTCACTTATGTTAACTCTATTCTTCTTAGCATAAGTGTTTACTCACTTATGATAACTCCATGATGCCACACTATGATACAATGAGATGTCACAATGACCTCTCTCCTTTATATACAATCTTTGAGGTCACCATAAAATCCCCTCCACAAGTCAACATCAAATTAGGCTTTCCTTGTGGGTGTGAAGCCCCAACACAAGCCCACAAAGCCCATCACCAAACCCATGAAGCCCCCACTCAAATCCAAGAGGGTTTTCACCAAACCTAAAGATTAATTTGATGCCAACGAAAATTCCCACATGCCTGAAACATTGACCTCTTATGAGAATACCTCCTGAAGCTACAAAATCAACAATGTTATATCCAAACTTATTAAATTATTTTAATGGCTCCTAAATATTGTTATGTTAAATCTAACAAACCTAACTTATATACAATTCTATTGAATTGCACACATAACCAACCTAACTTATATATATTTTTTGAATTACACATATTTTTTGGGTTAATTTGATTCAACTATTTCTTAAGACTATATAATATTAATATAATTGTATTATATTTAAAATTCTAAGTTACATATAATTACATTATGATATTAAATTACACATTGTTTTATAATAATAATTTATTTATTATCCAAAACAATCATTTATTTATAGCTAAAACGATGTTCAATGTTATTACTTAACTTTAAGATATTGTGTGATGATGTACAAATCCTTATGTTGGAATTCTTACATATATCATAAGTTATTATCAAAATTTTCTTGTGTAGTTTCATTAATCATAGTTGATTAGTTTTATTTGGAATTGTTTTTTATGTATGATATTATCTTTGTGTGTGTTTTTAAGGAATACGATTAAATGCTTAATGATTTATACCTTTTCCATTTTTTTTATCATCAAAATGCAATTATGAAAACTTTGTTGAAATTGTGATTTTTTTTATTAATGAAATTGTTATTTTTGGATGTAGAAATAGATTCTACACTCTCAAATACACATATCACAATCAATTTATGCAATGTTAATATTTGATATCTGTGATTTGTCGGTATTATTGGTGTGAATTTGTTGATATCATTAGTGTGATTTGTTGATATTGTTGGTGTAAATTATTTTATAAATTTCAATAATAAAAACATTATACAATATGGGTTTAACAATGTTATTTCTTAGAACTATTATATGGGTTTTGATGACTCTTTTCCATGGTAGAAGTGCGTCCCATCATCATTATGTGGTTTAGTCATCTTTTTTCCACCATTGCTTAAATTTTGGGTTAAAATTTATCCCCATTGGTAACAAAAATAAGGGTTTATAGCACAAACATTTTGCAGTCTTAAACCCTTCTCCATAATAAAAATGTTCAATCTAAACATGCATATTTTATGGTGTACCTTTGAATTAGTCAACGAATTGTCTAATGTCCTAATGTGACATAGTGTTGAAGTGAACCTTTTAATGTAAAATATGGTCAACATTATTAATGTTGTAATGCAACATAACCCTTGATAAACATAACAATGCTACATAATCATTGAGTAACAAAACCAATTGACATAAGTCAACTAAGATAAACATCACAATGCAACGTAACCATTAATGAACATTACAATCCAATGTAATTCTTGGGGAACACCACACTATGACATAGCCATCAATGAATGCCACAGTGCAATAAAACCATTTAGGAATGTAGAAATTCAACATAAGTCAACAATGATGAAGGTCACAATGTGAAAAACCCATTAAAGAATGTTACAATCCAACTTAACCATAGATCTATGTTGCAATGAAACATAACCCTTTATCAATGTCATATTGCAATATAACATTGAAGAATGTAGCAATTCAACATAAGTCATCCAAGATGTATGTCGAAATGTGACATAACCCTAGCATAACCACACATATACCATGTTCAAAACTAATGGTGTCGATAAACATATATCAACAACATATGGAATATTATAATGAATTTATAAATGATGCTGCAATGTGAGAAACAAAACCTGGCATTGCTATGTAACAAAATCCATCATATTCTTACATGATCATTGCACTGTGACACCCATGACCAAACATTACAATGTGATGAACTTTACCCAATGTCGCAACGTGGAGAAAAAAATATGTCATCGCAATATGAAGAACAAAACCTGTTAGTGCAATGTGTTGAATAAAAATTTGACATCTAGATGTGACAAATACAAACCTGATGATGCAATTTGATGAACAAAACCCAATATCACAATGTGATGCTTGTGACCAAATGGCACAATGTGATGAACATCTCCCAACGATGCAATGTGACAAACATAACCTAACATTATAATGTGAGAATAAAAACCAACGTTGCATCCCAACATAACCCTTGCCAAACATTGCAATGTGACAAAATCCAACCATAGTCAACCATGGACAACTATGGTTTACATAAGTCAACCATGATAAACATTTCCATGTGAAATAACTATTGAGGAACATCACAAAGATTCACAATCTAATTTGACCCTTCAAGAACATCAAATTGTGACATAACCATTGAGTAACAAAATATAAAATGAAAAAAAAAAAACTAAAACGAAATAAAATGAATATCACAATACTTCATGACCATTCAAGAACAATGCATTGGAACATAATCCCTAAGGAATGTTGGAAGGTGGAATAACCCTTCATGAATGTCTCAATGAACAAAACAATTCGACATAAGACAATGATGATGAACATCAAAACGTGATGTAACCATTGACTAATGTCACAATGAAACATAATCATTGGGGAACATCACAAGCCTACATAATCATTAGGAATGTCACAATGTGACATAACTGTTAATGGACATCACATTTCGACAAAACTATCGAAAATGTAGAAATTTGACATAAGTCAACCATGATGAACATTGCAATGTGACATTACCATGGAAAACCATGGTTAAACATAATTAACATTTTCAACCATATTCAGCTCGACATAGTCAACCAAGGTGATTCAAAATAAATCCAGACCGAAGAATGGGTAAGACTCAGAACTTGCAAGACAACATGACAATTAATCAAGGTCATGTAAGCTATGTAAATCAATGCACGTGAAAAATTGAATAAGACAAATGAGGATGTGAGAGGAACGTTTAAGAATAATTAATTAAATGATAAAGGTGAAAAGGAGAGAGGTCTAAGGCACCATAAGTGGAGAGCCATGATAGTTGGCCTTCCCTTATCCCCTATCCCTCCCTTTTTCTTATTTTGGCCAAGGAGGAGGAGAGCATTGTAAAGTTGTATACTTGAAGAAAAAAAGTACTGCGCACCATTCCCATGGTTTTCCAAAATGGGTTCCAAGGTAAAAATCATGTATCATTAAGTTATTTTATTACTGTGTGCTAAGTATGATTAAATTATCCATTATGTTAAATTGTTTGTTGGTCATTTTTTAATGGCTATGGTGTATCTTGATTATAATGGTTGAGAGGATGCAGATTTGTTTATTGCATGCTTCTTCTATTGTGTGTGAAGTATTATGGAGCACATTGGTGAGGTGTGTTACTACCGAAAAATTTCTCACCACAAACATAGACAATGGATGAAGAAACAGTTAGCACAAGAACATCATACTGTCAATAATTATAGAAGGATTACACTCAGTTTGTAAAAGACAATCAGAAAACTATACAAAATTGGTTTCAAATTTCAGTGTGTATTCAACACATTTAGTACGTGCACATCCGTGCATACTAACATGATGTACAATGTGCACAATGCGCAACCCGCATGATTGACAATAGAAAAACCCGTGTGGATGAAGAAACGACACATTGATGATTTTTTTCGGGTCTCAACCACTTCTGGGATGGAGTGGGTCTCCCCCATACCCAAAATCACCCCCAAATTCTACCTTGGAATCACTGAAATGGATCGGAGGTACCTCCAAAAGCCTCCCATTCACATTTGAAACTAGTTTGGAAAAAACTTTCCATCCTCCTATAAATAGAGGGCCATTGTATGTAAAGAAAAAGAAGCAATTTGAGTATTGTTATGCTGTTCAATTTGTCATTGAGAAGCCATATTTCTCCTAGAACTCTTTGACCATTCATAGCAAGTTTTGCACCTCTCTCCTCTTGATAAGTTCAACTATCAATTCTTCACCATTGTATTTTCATTTTCAGCCATTGTTAGAAGAGAGAAAGCTTTGTAGTTAGGGACTTAAGATCCTTCTCAAGGAGGAAGACGAGACTCATAACTTCCTATATTTATCCAAGGTGTTATAGATTCTAAGATCAGTCTCATTTGGTAGCTATTACTTGTGTCTCTTTCTTGCATCAATTTTAGTTGTTACATGCTTAGTCTAGTTTAGTTTCTTTGTTGTTCATTTTTTTATTTTCTACTTAGTTGAGCCACTAATCAACTAACAAATTGTTTTTCTATATTTATAGCCTAACTAGATAGTTAAGGGACCTATTTTTTCTCACCCAAGTGACAAAAATAACCCAATAGATTGGAAACCATACTGGGGACCTTGGATCAAAATCCTCCCCAATTAGGATGTTAAAGTTTTCTTTCTCACTCATTTGTGTTTTCAGGGGTTAAAA
>ML803095.1:76799-110121 GCA_009831015.1 Picea engelmannii
TTAAGGGACCTATTTTTTCTCACCCAAGTGACAAAAATAACCCAATAGATTGGAAACCATACTGGGGACCTTGGATCAAAATCCTCCCCAATTAGGATGTTAAAGTTTTCTTTCTCACTCATTTGTGTTTTCAGGGGTTAAAATTGACCTATTCTCACCTTCAGAGAGTAGGATTTCATCCTAGATTGAGTGAAATTGTTCAAATTTTTTGTCCCGCCAAAGTCTTTGCATGTGCATGGGTTTGGGGCAAACAGTCACGCGGTCCGCGCACATTCACACTCTGTCGGAACTCTTCAACCGTGCACTTTGTGCTTTTTGCATGACTATTTTTGGTTTAGTTAGGCAATGGTCTTATTTTTTCCAAATTGTAAGGCTTGATCAGTTCACTTCCACCAAGTAGTTAGATTTGATTTATGCACTCTTGTAAAATCCATTAAAAGAAGGCTTGGAGATCCACTCTTGCATACATAACTTAAAACCAAACATAGACATTTAGGGAGGATAAAAATAACCTTTGCATATTTTACTCCCTTACTTGCCACATGGATGGCCTAAAGCTTAGGATGTGAATTTCATTATCTACTTTTCTTTTACCAACTCATCACACTAATCCGAGACTAGAATAGTATTTAAGTAATCTTGGAGTATTATCTTTCCTCACACCCTAGTGTGATATTGGAAATCAGAAAAGAGATTTCGTAAACAAGTATTCATATCCCTTAAAGAAAATCAACCAATATCTAGGAGAGGTCAATACCTCTTAGCTTATTTTGAAACTTAAATCTAAGACTTGTAAGGGCCCACACATGCTCACATGTTTCAAATTTAAAAGCATTAGGGCATAAGATTTAGGAAGTTTAAAGCATTGAAAGGGCCCATATATGCCCATATGTTCACAATCCAGGGATAGTTTCCAAGCTTTGTTAGATTAAAAAAACATACTAGGGAGATAAAAGAGTCAAAGTAAGGATTTCCATATGCACCATGATAGCTCAGGATTCTTTCGTTTGCAAGGGTGATTTGAAAAAAAATAGTAAGTTATCTAAACAAGACAAGTAAAGGACCACACAATGTCCACCATGTTAAAATATTGAATCTAACTCATCAAACAAAACTTTTTCACCATCACCACTCCTTGCACATACTCCCACTCACTCAGAAGTTTTTTTGCTAGATACTTGAAACTCTTTGTTGGGATTCATTTGCTTAGTAAAGAGCATTTTGGCATACCATCATAAAAATGAATTTTTTTCTTGACTCCAACTTCACACCCTACTCAAAGAAACCATAGTCAACCCATTTTCTAACCTCCACAGGAGGAACACAAAAGAATTTTGTAGTCTAAGTTACGATTTTGGGGATATGAATCCAAATAACTCCCCATTATCATTGCTCACTTGAAACGTAGAAAGTTGTGAATTAGGGTTCCAAAATACTCCCAATCAATCATTTCTATACCATAAGGTAGGGAGAAACCTGTGAAGGGTCAAAGGTCAAGGTCCAATTTTTTCATGCGTGCCTCCTTGGGTCACCCAATCCTTGGAAAGCATCCAACTTGTGACCGATTTCTAATGCCAAAAATATAAATGTTGTGATTGATGGAGGTAGATTAGTAGAACAATATATGATTTTTCTACCCAAGGTGGCATTTGTGGGCTGAAATCACACCTCAATCATATTTTAAACAACTGTTGGGAAATATGGCCAATACTTCCAAGATATGCCTGCTTCACCCCTCATTATAACTGACTGTTGATCCCTTCAGTAGATTCTCCTCAAGTCGGTTCTAGCCTCACTGTCGAGTATTTTTTGGAGGTCTAGTGTTATTGGAGAGGAAGGACGTTATGTTGGATAGGACACGTGCACTTGTTGTTTGGTTTTTATTGCCCCACATGGAGTTAAAAAGATCCCAAAATACCTTTCACATTGTTTTGATGTGTGATTCTCACCACTTGATTACATGTAGTTTATGAATACATTGTTTAAAGTAATTTGAATGAAAATTTTCCTATCATTCTTCACCACCATTTCCACACACCCATCTCTAGGATAGAATCATAGGGGAACCATAGTATCCCCACCATTCTAGGTGCTTAAGAAACTTACCCCCAATTTTGGGTGGTGTTCCTAATTTTGCTGAAACATCAATAGTACCACCACATGAACTAGTTAGTGCTACTGTACTAGGCTCAAAAGTTTTAGGGGGCACTTTTCTTGGAACCAATATCCAAAGTAACTCACAAACAAACCCTCCACCACAAGGAGGCAAAGCTCAAAAATTTTCACAAGGTACAAGCTCCCAAGGAACCACTTCCTCCCATACCATGGCATGACCCACCCCTATCATGCCCTACTTGGCTTCACTCAACATCCCATATCTTACCAAACTGACAAATGATCCCATATTACATGACCCCACTTGGTTGGATATGCCCACAAATCTACCTTCTGACATTCCTAAGTTTGAAGGAAAAGATGGAGAGGATCCAACCAACCATGTCATGTTCTTTCACTTGTGGTGTTCTTCCAATAGCATAATGGAAGATTCTGTTCATCAATGGTTATTTCAAAAAACCATCACTAGAACTACGACCAAATGTACGTAGAAGATAATTATGGTTCCCACACCACATTCGAGTCCTTAGCCAAAGGATTTATGTCATTTTTTCAACTCCCTATTCATCATGACACGGGTTTGGAGATTCTCTCAGAATGCAAACAAACCAAAACTGTTCATATTTATGACCATATCCATGAGTGGCGTAGACGTCAAAGCATACACAAGGTGGATACCACCCCACAACAAATAATAGATTGGTTCCTTCGATCTCTCATTCCTACCTTTTCCAAAGATGTGGCTACAACCCTTGCTCAAACTAAAGACAAAGCCATCACTAAGGCACAACAATTTGACCTCATCTACTCCCAATCATGGTACCTACATACCGTTCTTCTAGATGATCCTCATCCTTTTCCCTCAATTGGTCAAGACAAACCTAGAACATCACACGTCGTTAATGGGTTGATTGTCTCCATGGATCATATTCAACCACATGCATAATTGATACCCACATATGGGACCAATCCATACTTTCCACCATATGGGGGAACTCCATATTACCATCCCCCACTACCCCCTCCACCATTCATGGAATCTACTCCTCCTACCATGGGTACACATCTACCCATGTCCATTCCCCAACCACTACCCAACCACTACCCATCCTTCATCTGGTTCCCCCACCAACAACTTCATATCCACCTAGTAATAATGTAGCAACCTCTACTTCTTACAACCCATTTGGACCCCCACAAGGTAATCCATATTATCCTTTTCTAGGTCCTCCCCAACCTGTTACACCCCCACACATACAACACCAAGTAAGGGTCAACTTTATCAAACCTTCCCCTCTCCAAAAAGTTCAATCCTTTGAATAGTTGAATACAACCAACCCACCTCACCAACCAAATAATAACTGAAAGAAGGGAAAGAATATGAACCAAGGACAAGGTGGGAACCCCCCACAAAAAATCCCCAAGCTGGGGGAAACCAACACCAACCCAACCCCAACCCTCAAGGAGGGAATAAGAATGGAAAACAATGCCAAAGGGGAAATAACAACCTTCAAACCAACTACCCTTTCATATTATGTGGTGAATATGGCCATTACACTCACCATTGCCCTCAAATCGCTGACTACAAATGCATGAAGGATACCATGAATCCCCTGTGGACACCTAACCTTCAAGGACCACCACAGGGACCTCCCAATTATATACCACCACCACCATTAGAATTATTACACAACTCTATCCTACACCAAGGATTCATTAACACTCAACCAAAAGTGGCCCAACGCCCACACCCATAGGGGCATTTCCCTCCACCTGACTAGTCCCACTTAGGTAACACCATCGACCATAGGATCCTGTAGTGGGATTTCCAAATCAGCTTTGATCACTCACTTGATGGATCACATAGATGGCCCAGATGTCACAAAAACCCGTCCTCAGGATGGAAATTAGGGACAACTATGTTTGCACCCAACATCTAGTAGGTGTTGGCGAACTCAGTATCTGTCTCATAGAGGTGGGGCCATCCAAAGTTCTCGTGGCCGCAATAACCAAGCATTGTGGTGAGTTCCATGACTGGAGGCTGACTGAGACAATCAACGACTCGGTTGGTACTTCCTATTTTATAATTGACGTTGAGGTGGAACTGCTGAAAATATGTGGACCACTTCTGATGGTGGTCATTCTATAATCTTCCTTGTGTTTGCATGAACTGCAACAACTTATGATCAATGTGGATGATTGTCTCCTTCCCGAGAATTTAATTCCTCCACTGGCGACATGATTGCACGATGGAGTACATTTCTTTGTCGTAAGTAGTGTACTTACAGACAACATCTGATAGTGTCTCACTATGAAAGGTCATGAGGTGGCTGTGTCGAGTGATGACTGCGCCCACAACATAGTTTGAAGCATATGTCTCGATCTCAAAGGGATGTTGCAAGTCAGGTAATGAAAGCACTGGGGCATAGCACAAGCACTGCTTCAAATCATCGAACACTTTTTGTTGGGATAGGCCTCGCACAGATATTTCCTTACCACCACCCTTGGTTATTTGGCTGAGGGCCCATGCAATATGGGAGAATCCCAACACGAAACTGCAATAGAAATTGGCAAGGCCTAAGAAGATCCAAAGCTCATTGAGTGTGGTTAGGGTTGGCCAGTCACAAATGACTTGGTTATTTGCTAGATCAACATGTACACCATACACATAAAAAATGTAACCTAGGTATTGGACCCTGTTGATGCCGAAGGAGCATTTTTTCCAAGTTGGAATATATCTTGTGCTTCTACAGAGTGTACAAAACCTACTGAATATGATGAAAGTGTTCTTCCCAAGTCTTTTTGTAGACAAGGATGTCATCCAGATATACCTCCATAAAATAACTAGTGAAAGGCCACAAGATATCGTCCATCGTCCTCATGAAAGTTGTTGGGGCATTTGTCAAACCAAAGGGCATGACCAACCATTCAAAAATACCTTCTTTTGACTTGAAGGAAGTTTTCCATACATCTATATATTCTATTGGGACCTAATGGTATCCAGAATTTAGATCAATATCACTGAAGTATTTTTCCCCCTTGAACTGATCAAGGAGAGCATTGATTTGGGGAATCGGGTATCGGTTCCTGACTATGATTTTATTTAGGTCCCAATAATCAGTGCAGAGTCACCAAGTCTCATATTTCTTCTGCACCAACATGATTGGGCTTCCATAAGGTGATGAGTTGGGTCTGATGTGACCCTTTAGGAGCATTTCTTGGATATGATGCTTGATTTCCTCATTTTCTTGCAAAGAGTGGCGATAAACTGGCCCATTGGGTAGTAGTGCGCTGAGGGTTAGATCGATGGGATTATTGACCTAACAGCAGAGGTACCCTAGTAGGTGATGAGAATATGTCTTTGTATTATTCCAAAACCTTATCCACTTGTTTCTGTTGCGTGGAGAGGTCAGTTGTGGAGGCCATGGATGTGGCTGCAAACTTCGCTCACTTTGTGTTGGTTGTGGAGCCTAATTATCTTCCTGTTTCACAGGTCTTTGTTTTCATCCATGTTTATACTCCATGGAGAATGTAATCATCGAAATAATGTACACCCCTCGACATGGGGGGGTTGCAAGGGTGGCTCATCCCCCTGACTAGGGAGTCCGGGGGAAAGTGGGCCCCCAAAGGAAAAAATGTTTTGTAAATGTATATTGTAATTTCATAGTAAATATGGACCATTCATTATAAGGTCACAGATCTGACAGTAGAAGTTATGTTAGGGTTTTTTTCCCTATAAGGAAACCCTATTTTATGAGGGAATTGTATTGTGGCTATGTATGATTGTGAATATTGTATTTTGAGAGAGGATACCATGAGAGAAAGAAGAGGAAGTTACAACGGGTGTGTTGTAGGTTGTATCCCTTCATTTTATGGATAATAAAAAGACTTGAAAATTTCTTTGGTGGACGTATCCCACACTAGGTGAACCACATATATATGTGTCTCTATTGATTGTGTATCTTCTGTGTTTTATTTCTGCATTTCTTTTTATTTTATTGCTTTGTGATCCTATTTTTCTAACAACTGGTATCATAATGAAAGATAACTTGCATGAAAAGAGGGTTCCTGGTTCGAGTGGGAGCAATGGCGGAAGATGGAAAGTTTAGGGTTGATAAATTTAACGACCAAAACTAATAGTTATGGAATATGCAAATGGAAGATTATTTATATCATAAGGATCTATTCCTACCATTGGGTGGAATAGAAAAGAATCTAATGACAATGAAGGACAAAAAATGGGAGATTATTGATAGAAAGACACTAGGAATGATATGGATGATCCTGGTAGCGTCAGTGGCTTTCAATATTTCAAAATAAAAGACAATGAAGGAGCTGATGGACACATTGGCTAAATTGTATGAAAAACCCTCGACATCTAATAAGGTATTTCTAATGAAGAGATTATTTAATATGAAGATGTCAGAAGGTGGGTCTGTTGCAGATCATTTTAATGAATATAATATAGTTACTAATCAACTAAGTTATGTAAAAGTGGAATTTGATTATGAGGTTAGGGCTCTTATAATCTTGTGCTCATTGCCAAAAATCTGGAACAACTTGGTCATGGTTGTAAGTAGCTTTGTCTCTGGTTCAAACACTTTAAAATTTGAATATGTTGTTGGTGTTATCCTTAGAGAGGAAATGCGACAGAAGAGCACATGTGAGATATCAGATAATGCGTTAAATATGGAGAACAAGGGAAGAAAAAAAGATAGAGGAAAGGGATCAGGGAACCACAGGAATTCTAGGAAGGGCATATCCAAATCCAGACTGGGAAAGATAAAGTGATGTAATTGTGGGAAGAAAGGACATCTGAAGAAAGATTGCAAAGATCCAAAGAAACAAAGAGATGGACAACAAGAGAAAAATCAAGAAGCAAATGTAATAGGTAATGTGTTACAAGATTATTTGATTATTTCTGTAGATAATGTTTATGAGTCTTGGGTAGTAGATTAAGGGGCTTAATTTCATGCCACACCCCATAGAAATTTTAATCTAGATTATGTTCAAGGTCATTTTGGATAGGTTCATTTGGGTGATGATGCACCATGCAAAATTGTTGGAGTAGGAAAGTTACAAATAAAACAAAAGAATGGAAACAAATGGTTGTTGAATGAGGTAATACATGTTCCAGATCTAAGGAAAAATCTAATTTCAATAGGGAAGTTGGAAAGTGAAGTTTGTATATCCATATTTACAGATAATGCATGGAAGGTCACCAAATGATCACTGGTGATAACAAAAGGAGAGAAGGTAGGTACATTGTATTTATGTACTGGTAATACTAATTCTTCTATCTCTTTATCTTCTACATGAGTGGATACATAATTGTGGCATCATAGGCTTGGACATATAAGTGAGAAGGGGACACATATACTTCACAAAAGAAATTTGTTTCCAGATCTTGAACAAATTGATTTGGATTCCTGTGAGCATTGTGTTTATGGAAAACATAAGAGATTCATATTTTTCGAGAGGTGGAAAAGAAAATAAGAGTGAAAGGTTAAAGATTGTACATACAGATGTATCTGGACCAAATAAGATATCATCTCTTGGTGGATCTCGTTATTATGTTACTTTTATTGATGATGCAACTAGAAAAACTTGGGTTTATTGCATTCGACAAAGATATGATGTTTTTGATACTTTTAAGAAATGGAAAGCTTTGGTTGAGAATGAGACAAAAAAAGTTTGAAGTGTCTCATATCAGAAAATGGAGGTGAATATTGTAGTAATAAGTTTGATGATTACTGTTCATACCATGGGATTTGTAGAGAGAAGACAGTTCCAAGAACACCACAAGAAAATGGTGTGTCAGAAAGGATGAACAAGAAAATCATGGAGCTTGTAAGGAGTATGAGATTGAATGTTGGGTTGGCCTTACATTTTTGGGAAGATGTTGTAAATATTGTTGTTTAGTTAATAAACATAGGACCTTCAAGCTCTTTGGATGGTGGAATTCCATAGGAGGCATGGACAGGTAAAAAGGTAAACTATTCTTTTTTGAAGATGTTCGGTTGTGAAGCATTTGTCCATATTGATAAAGAAAATAGAACAAAGCTTGAGGCAAAATCCAAGAAGTGTACCTTTATTGGATACAATGTTAATGTTTTTGGTTATCGCTTATGGGATTATGAAAATCAAAAAATCATTAGGAGTAGAGATGTCATATTCAATGAGAAGGTCATGTACAAATATCAGTTGCAGGGAAATAAACAAAAAAAATAAAAACCAGAATACACAGTGCTTGATGAGATCATTGAAAAATAAATTCCAAAGGTTTCAGCAAATCAAAATGTACAACAATAGGAGAAACATGTACCTCAAACTCATACAAGTGTTGTTAGAATATCTACCAGGTTAAGTAGACCCCCTGAACGATAATCTCCTTCATTGTATTATTTATTGTTGATTGATTCTGGTGAACCATAATGTTATGAAGAGGCAATGCATGTAGACACTAAAAATAAGTGGGAGAAAGGCATGAACGAGGGAATGGTTTCCCTGATAAATAACCAGACTTGGGATTTGGTTTAATTTTCTGCAGGAAAAAGTGCATTGTAGAATAAATGGGTTTACAAGTTGAAGGAAGAAGATGGAGGCAAAATGCAGTACATGGCTAGACTTTTTGTAAAGGGGTTTGCACAAAAGAAATGTATAGATTTTGATGAAATATTTTCTCCTGTTGTTAATATGACTTCAATTAGGACTATTTTAAATCTTATGGTAGTAGAATATTTGCATCTTGAACAGTTAGATGTAAAAACAAATTTTCTCCATGGTGATTTGGATGAAGAGATTTATATGTAGCAACCACAGGGGTATGAGGTCAAAGTGAAATAAAATTTGGTATGTAGGATGAATAAGAGCTTGTATGGCATAAAGAAAGCTCCAAGGCAGTGGCATTTGAAGTTTGAAAGGTTTATGAAAGAATAAGGTTATAATATATGTCATTTTGATCATTGTGTTTATTTTAAAAGGATAGAAAATTGAAGCTATATTATATTTCTATTGTATGTAGATGACATGCTTTTTGCAGGGTCTTATATGCATCATATAAATGTGCTCAAGAATAAATTAGCTAATTCATTTGATGAAGGATTTGAGTGCTGCAAAGAAAATCCTTGGTATGAGAATAACAAGAGACAATAAAAATCACAAATTGACATTGTCTCAGGGTGAGTACATATATAAGGTGTTGGAGAGGTTTAGAATGCATAATGAAAAACAAGTTAGTACACCTTTGTCCAACCATTTCAAATTAACCAAGGAAATGTGTCCCAAGACATAGGAGGAGATAGAATACATGTCCAGGGTCCCTTATTCATCAGTAGTTGGAAGCTTGATGCATTTAATGGTTTGCACAAGACTGGATATTGAACATTGTAACACCCCCAACCACCTAGGCCAGGGAATTCTACACCATAACATCCTCTGACCAAAATTATGAGTCCAAAATGTAACATGCCCAACCATAGACCTGTTGGACAATGTCACGTTGAAAATCTTGCAGAAACATCATACATTGCAACATACCTGGCCTTCGAGGCCGACCATGTCAAATTTATAAAAATAACATTACCATCTGTATATATATCCTCCTACACCATAGAATCATGCGGAATAACAATAAGCCTATACATGCAACATATACATGAAATACTCATAAATACCAAACATGTATAGATACACAACATGTAAATGAACACATAATTAGTACTTATCTTTTCATTGGGTTACCACCAACTGCGTGTAGACCTTCCATGAACCTCCCAACCATAGACCACACTGCTCATCACTCTCAGAAGTGGTCACCCCCGAGATGGGACTAAACTCCACCCGGGTAAGGGATTCCTAGGCTAGGCAGGGAAAACAAGAAGTTTCACAATAATCGGGAAGGATTCCTCTAAGGATCCAAATCATGCACACAACCTACAACCTCTCATTCCCCACATACCTGTCCCACCTGTTAGTGATAAAAAATACTCTGGTATTTTTTAGTGTTTTCTTCATATGCTCATTTCTAATTTTTTAGCAAATGTCTACATCTCCATTTTCCCAATCAACCTCGATAAGCTCCTATTGAACTCTTTGAAAAAGATTGCTTTGATACTATAGATCTTAACATGCAATACAAAAGACACAAATTAAAGTTATTCTCTAGCCTTATTGTCCTTTATATTTTGAAATAAAATGTATATTTTTATTTCTAAAAAATTCCCAAAAGAAAAAGTGGTGTGTGCTTTAAAGTGACTTAACCTTAGTTCACACTATATCAATCTAGTATCCTAATCCTAAATTATCATACCACAAAAACAGAGCACCCAACCCGATAATATCATATTGCAGTCATTTTTCGGGTTGTTTTTATTATGAAGAGGTTCCACATGGCAAGATTAAACTCCAAGTCATGAGGAGAGGAAGCTTATTCAAATACAAGGGGCCGAGAGGTTTTCCTCTACACATCAAGTGCGTAGGTGTCAAAGAAATGATACCAAGTGTATTTACAAGTGTCAATGCCAAATGCCTAAATTTCAAACAGAGGAGTTTGAAACACCAAAGAGTCACAAAGAGGAAAGTTTGTACATTGTATGTTATCTTACAAGTGTTCAAAGTTTTTGTGCTGAATAGGAATAACTGTTGTTGATCGAGTACTTGCAGAAGAAATCGAGATCCAATTGTGTTGATGATACAAGTGTCCCATTATTTGCAAGTACTGAGTTATGGCCAAGTGTCTACATGAAGCAAACTCCTCTATAGGCTCTTCTATTTACAAACTACTCCTGCTTCTTATTGTTCTTCAAAATCCATATCAGAGTTGAATTATTTATGGTGTTAATCCAGAGAGGTTGAAGGCATCGGGCCATAATGAATAACTACAAGGATGAGCCACTACCAAATGAATTTATACCAAGATTTTTCCGCCTCTCAGGATCAATTATATCACCTTAGGATTTCATTCAGCTAGAATAGTAGCGAAAGAAGTTTCAAGGAAAATCACACGGTCTCCATTTTTTATCGTAATGGTGGAAAATATGATGAGATGAGACCTATCAAGAAACAAGGAAGGTTTTCAGACAATGGTCATTCACTACAAGAAAGTGAGGCATAGTTTTCAGATTGCCGCAGTGAATATATGCCATTGCAAACCGAGAAACAAGGATACATAAAGTTTGACAAGAGGTGTCATGGTACTTCACCCTTTTCCCAGTTAAATATGGATGGAGGTCAAAAATTCCATAAAGAGAAGTCAAACATAGCATGTTGAACCTATTCCTCAGTTTGATGCTCAAAATTATTTTGTTCAGGTTGGTTATTTAAATCCTTGAACGTTGCAAAAGAGAAGGGTAGTGATAGATTCAAATTCAAGGAAATATGATGATAAAGTGTAAAACAACAATACTTACCTACAGATTATCTAATAATCCCATGACTGTAGTTGTGTCAGATCTTGGTAAGGTTATAATAACAAGAGATTATCTAATTATTGAGAAGCCAAAGCTAGGACTTGTTCTTACCACTACAACTCGCTTCTATGCAATTGTGAAGCCACTGCAGATTGGCACAGATTCTGGTAGTTGGGCTTGGCTATGGACAGGTGTGAAATTAATGTTACCTTAGCTCTCAAAGGAGGCCATGTACAAGCTATCTCTCAAAAATATTATCCTGGAAAATGTTTCTTCTTTAAGTGGCAATGGTAATCCTTTTGTAGAACAAGCAGTATAATTCGTTGTTGCAGCTGCAAACAAAGCCTTTTGATGAGAGGGTTGTATAGAGACATCATGTGGATAGTCGACATAATGAGTTTCATCGGAACCACAAGCAACAAGTTGTTAGCTTCAGATAGCAAGATGCCATGTACATGAACCACTCCATTCAAGGATTCAATCCGAGCCAGGAATTTGCACGAAGAACAATAAAGGCCAGAATAGAGTAAAACCCTCAATTTTTGTAGTTTTGATCAATTTTGAAAACCCAGAATTTCGACGGCTCAATCAGTTTCTCAACAACCAGTAAACCACCGAAAGTGCAAAGACTAGCAGATCACTCTTCTTTTGCCCAGATCACTAATTTTTTTTTCCAGATGGCATGAGGAATATTTCTAATGAAATATGATGATTAAAAACATATGTATTAGCTTCCTGTTTCAGCTTTTGAGGCACCAGAGAAGGGGAAAAGATCAAATATAATTTCTATTTTTGGTCAAGATATTGCCTAGTTGTCAAAGGAAGATTTCAAGTGCTTTGTCATCACTCCACTGTTTATTGAAAATGTCATATTTGGTTGAGGTTGTGGAAGATCACTGAAGACTTAGTTGATAAGGGTTTCACTCTTAAATTAGGAATTGATCCTACAAATCATATCAGTTTTGTTTTGTTCTATTATTAGTATTCCATATCCATTTTAATAGGATCTCAATTTGTTATGTAAAGGCTATAAAGCCTGTAAATTTTATAGACTAGAGGTTCAACTTTGGAGACTTTTTCACACTTTGTACTCAAGCTTCTCATTTGCAGATCAGTTTATACAAGCTTCTTTTGCAATTATCTGTTCAGATTTACATTCTCCTGTCTATTCTATATTTGCACATGGATGTTTAATTCATGTCTATTCTGTTTATCTAAAGCCTGATGGATGTCATCCTATCATTGCTTTGATGAGTTGAATTGCAAATGTCATTTTCTCATTGTGACTGGTCATTCATGTATCTTTATGTGTGAGTCTGCTGGCATAGTAAGAATTCTCTATACATTCACTTATTTACAAACCCTTTGAACAATGATAGTTAAAATCCTTGTCATCTAGTTATGTTTATGCATGTCTTGAGAGAGAAGGTCTGATTTAGTTATCTGACTTGATCCAATTAAAAGAATATTATACACCATTGAGATATTAGTTAAGTTACTAGGCTTCTTTGAGCTACAACCTAGAAGAACTCCTGGAGTGATAACAAATTGGTGTCGTTGTTGGGGAGAGGAGATTGAAGCTCAGTTTCCTTGGGACACGACATAGATCCAACTTTGATGATAGACAAGGGATGGACATATTTTCGGTTGTAATCATCTATCTAGTGACTCCATGAAGGACAGATTCAGTGGCAACTCTGTGGTTCAAAAATCTGTTGGCGATTCCATTGGTATGAACTGGACAAGAGGTATGCATTCTGTGATTTTTCAAAGATTGTTGGTTTCCCTAATCCAGTGCCTAGTAGAGATGAATGGGAAATAAGTGTTCCTAGATTTTGAGGAGAAGAGTGGGAAGTGTCAGCTGAACACTTGTTGTATTTTCATGACTTTATTCATCGTCTTGAAATTATACATGAGGATGTTCAAATTAAGCTTTTCAGATATTCATTGAAGGGAGCAGCCCTTGATCAGTGCTGATCTCTTCCAACTTTAAGTATTCACTCATTAGAATACCGTGCACAGTAACTAAGGTGTGCACAACCTTAAAGACAAAGGATACAACATGCAATAACTAAAGAGAGCGCAACCTTGAGGTCAGTGGATATCGCGCGCAGTAACTAAAGTGAGTGAAATATTAAGGTCAACGAACCTTTGTGTATATAATATACATTATAGGCTAGTGAGCCAGTATTATAAGTCAGAATGCTTATGTCTTGGAATTAGGCCAACACACCTAGATGTTAAAGGATAGAGCGCCTATTTTGTATATATCTCATGGTTAATATAAAAATACATCGTTGCGTGCAGACCAACCACGATAAAAGAGAAGGGGGACTAGATTCCACCAAATAGAGAAAGGGAGGGCCTAAAGTTAAGAACAGGGCTAATCTAGAGAGCTTAAAGCCAAAAATAAATATTATATTAATATTTCTTAAAAACATAAAGTACGGATAATTATTTTTTCCTAAGTCCTAAAGCAGGGGACACATGTATTAGAGTAGCTTTCAACATGACAAGTGTCAAGTTGGAGACATGCATACTTATTGTCGAGACTTAGTTCCTTTGAAGAGGGGATCAACCATTGTGAAGGGGAATCTTACCATTTTTTCCTTCGACAAGAGAACCAATATCCACGATACATTCTATCAATCCTTGAACTACCTTGTATCTTCCTACCACCATACCCAGACTAGATTGATATCCATTCCTGTTGGTGTACCTGTCAGCTTGGGAGCGGGATTGAAGAGACAGGATGTCAGGCCCATGAGTAATTCTTTGAGTGAGGGAATTGTTGAGAATCGATTTTATGAAGGTGATAAACTGCGGCTACAATGCTCTGAGACTTCCGGTCTGACCTATTGCTGAATCCCTGGAAGGGAAGTGGGGCAGCCGAAGGACTATTGAGCAGAGAAGGGGCACACTTCCTTGGGTGGGACAGGCATGTGGGGAAGGAGAGGTTGTAGGCTGTGGTTGAGTGAACACTTGAGAGGGAGTCTTTCTGGTTGACCGTGAACCTTTAGCCGAGTTAGGAATCCCTTCCCCAGGTGGAGTCTAGTCCCAGCCTGGGGGTGACGAACAGTGTAGTCTAAGGCTGGGAGGTTTGTGGATGGTATGCATGCAGTTGGTGACATTATTACCAAGATAAGTATCGGTTATGTGTTGAATTCCATGCTGCATTGTCATTTATGTGTTATTTTATGGGTTTTATTGCTTGTGTGAGGATAACTGTCCGTATGTTTAAGGATATACCCTGTATATGCTGCATGTTTGTGTTCACTATTAAATCAGTCTGAAAATTGTATAAAATCGTATATTTACAAAACACAACTGGTTGTTTATCTTTTATATGTGAAGATTCCGATAGAGCATTGTATGTATATATTTAATTGCATGCAGTTTAGTATGTATGTATGCCAGTGTGTATATACATATTTAGAGAGATAAAAAAAAGTTATGTGGCATACCTCAGTTGAATATTGGGTGTTACATTATGTTGTCAGAACTAAGCTAAGTGTCTGAGTAAGTGGCATTCCCCAGTCAGTGGGTGGATGGGGTGTGTTACAGTATGGTATCAGAGCGTCAGTTTTCAACACTGATCTTGAATGGGCCAAACCAGACAAATGGAGACGAGATTATAGTATGGTATCGATTACAGTATGGTATACAATATATTGCATTTATGGAAAATTGAGCCACCGTGCGGAAAAATAATATGTAGAGATGTGTGTGATAAATTTAGCATTGCGCGGAGTGCATACACATAGTAAAGGTGCATGTGGTGTGCGCAGTATTGTGAGGCACATTGAATTTTGGTTGGTGCGCACACAGTAGGAGTATGTGTTGTATCACTACAATGCAGGCAAGGGTGCGCGCAGGTAGTTGTGTGCGGTAGCGACAGAGTATTCGGTGGGGCATACAGATTATTGTACACGGTAAGGCATATTGAACTTTAGCACAGTGCAATGCATAGAGTGAAATGCATGTGGAATATCCAAGTGAGATACAGAAACAGTGCGAAGAGGATATTGGTGTGCAACAAAGAAGTAGTACAGGCAATTTATTGGTGCAACGAAGAGGAAATGTATAGTAGATACAGGTGTGTAGAAACATGATTTACCTTATAAAGTCATTTGCATGATAAATACAGGTACATAGGTTGAATTTTATGTGTGCAAAATCATCTGAAAAGCTAATTAAGACAACGAGCCTGAGTTTAATTAGAAAAATTTACATGGTATTCAAAGAAAGAGGAATACACAACTGCATTGAAGTATTATTTAAAATGAGTCAAACGAATGAGATAAATTCTGGGTTTTATTCAAATAGTTGAAAGTGAAATATAAGTTACAAGAAGACACATAATAGTAAAGGAAACAAGATTCATAACATCATCAGTGGACTCTTGTCTTAAGCAGTACAAAATCCGCTTCTGCACTTATATATTCATTCAAAATCCAAAATTACAAAAGGGGATGATTCAAAATAACAGTGGCCCTATTCAAAGAGACTGTACAAGAACAAGTCTATCATCTCCGGAGCTTCCTTACCTATGCTATCATCTATCCAAAAATCACTGAAATATACTGAATTGTATTGAGGGCTCATTTCAGCTTAGCTAGCTCCTCCTTTAAAGAATCTAACCAGACCTGTTGATTCTCTCCAACACTCTCAGTCACTTCAGTGACATGTTCTTTCTTCTGTCGCTTGCTTTGTTTCTTCTTAGCAGCTAGTCTATTGATAACCAGATCCCTCATGATTAGATTCAACCTGATTTCCAATCTTGAATCAATAATAGGTACTGTGTGAAATTTAGTCATCGGTATATGCGCAACTACCTTTTCCTTCGTACTCGTAGGGAAATTTAGCATGTTTCCCAAATAACCAGTCTCATTGGATTTACCTGGGTTGATATACCTCAGTTTTATGGACACCGAAATACGTTTGCAGAGATGAGAAGTTCAAACCAGTTTGGAGATTTCTCGCTGATGGATAAGAGGATGCTTCCATACCCAAGATTTGGTAATTATAGAACCTTAATCATGAATCCCTGAAAGATTTGTGCATAAGTGAAATGGGTTGCCATGCTCGACTAATCCAATTCAAATGATTAAACTTTTTGAGTCCATTACATGGCGACATTCACCTTACTCAAACGGTTGTGATGTATGAGCGAATGAGACAGAGTAATTTGACTAACCGTCACCCATCCCACAAATGGTGGATTTGACATATTGAAGCACGTGACATCGGAACTTATGCAAAAGTGGTTTCGGCAAACCACCTTGTGCCTGATGTATCTCTGCGTGATGATTTAGTTCTTTCTAAGTTCTCAAAACTTGGGTCGTGTCTAAGAATTTTCATGGTGGCAACACCAAGAAACCAGAAAAGATAATTCTGATATAATTATTGAGCCAAAATAGTTCATATTTCTCGTGGATTGTTGATTTAGTTAAACTGATCATTTTAATGGCTGCACATTTTGCAGAACTAACAACAACTAGATCAGATCAAAGCAAGTACCGAGTCCATAGGAATGGAAGAGACACGAGGAAAATATAGTCAACAAGATGAGAGTAGGGGGATGAATGTCCATTTGGACATTGAAGGAACAAACTCCAATGGACATGGAGAGGAAAGGGATGAAAAATTGAATATGGTAGAGACTATTAAAAATTTGCAAAAGGATGTCCAAAGCCATAGAGATGATAATGAAAGGCTTATGAGATCCAAAGAGCAACAGGATGACTTCAACATGAAGTTATTGCAAAGTTTGAACATAATAGAAAATAAATTGGAAAGAGAAAGTGACTCAAGCAAATCTGGAAGTCACAAACCTTCAGATGAGAAAAAGAGATCAGGAAATGTTAGCAGACACCACCATCACTCCCGAAAGCATTCCAAGAAAAGAGTAGGTAGTAGCATAAGTCCATCCCTTGTCAGATAGCATAAGAGGTCTGGGGTGGATAAGCTACGAGGAGAAATGAACAAAATCAAACCTCCTACATTTGATGGTGAGCACAAGAAGGATGAAGATGTAGAAACATGGTTGTTGGGCATGAGGAAGTATTTTCAAGTACACAATTATTATTCCCATGCAGAGGGTAGAATTTCCATCTATCAACTCAAAGGAAAGGCTTCCATGTGGCGAAATCAACTTGTGCGGGTACAACACATTAAAGAGAAGAGCATTAGTTGGAGGGAATTTAAGAAGTATTTTGAGAAGAAATACTTGACTAAGAGGCACTATGACAAGAAAATGAAAGAGTTATTTGAACTCAAACTTGGAAGTATGACCATAGATGAATATGAAAGAAGATTCCTAGAACTGTTGAAGTACATCTCCTTCATCAAGGATGAGACAGTTAAAATTCAAAGGTATTTGAGTGGACTGCCAACATTCATCAGTGACAAAGTACAATATGATGATCCCAAGACATTGGAAGAGACTATAAGGCAAGATAAATGTCTATATGATCAATAGAAAGCAAGGCCAACTTTCCAAAAAGCTTGAGAAGACAAAAAGAAGTTCAAGGTGGATCAGAGGAAGAAAGGATTTAAACCATCATTCTCCAGAAATAGTCCACAGTGACCACCAAATTCTAAAGAGCCCAAAACGATAGCGGCAGAAGGCCAAAGGCCAAGGAAACCACCTATTCAATGTTGGGGTTGTAAAGAAGATCATAGATTCATATATTGTCCTCACAGAGGTGAAAAATGAAGGACTGTTTATAATGTACAACAAGTTGAAACAGTGGAGGACATGGGAAAAAGCATGCCAAGGATCTATGCAGCCATGGATAACAAGCAAGCAGAATATCAGTCACACATGATTGAAGTGGAAGTTATGATTAACAACCAAACCATTGTTGTTTTAATTGATTCAAGAGCTAGTCATAGTTATATAGATCCTAAGATGGTAGAAAGTTTGCAATTGCCAAGAAGCAGGCATGGAAAATATTGGTTGGTACAATTGGCTACAGGAACCAAAATAAAGGTTAATGAGATGGTTAAGTCATGTCTCATGGACATGAATGGAATGAACACCAAAGAATATTTGAATATCTTACCCTTATGTTCCTATGACTGTTTAATTGGGCTGGATTGGTTGGACCCACATCATGCTCTATTGGATTGTCATAACAAAGCATTCACTTGATTGGATGAAGAGGGAAACCAAAGGAAAGTGCAGGGAATTCCCAGGTCAGTAACCGTTAGAGAAATTTCATCATTGCAGTTGAAGAAATGCTATAGAAGAGGATGTCAAATATTTGCAGCTCATATGGAGGAGACACCTGAAGACAAGGTGCCAAATTCAGAGAATTATGTAGTCCTGAAAGAGTTTGAAGATGTATTCAAGTAAGTACCAGGACTACCCCCAAGGAGAGACCTCGATTTTTCTATAAATCTGACACCAAGAGCAGCTCCCATGTCAAAGACTCCTTACATAACGAGTACACCATAATTAAAGAGGTTGCAAATGCAGCTTGAAAAACTTCTGAAGAAGGGGTATATACGCCCAAGTGTATCAACTTGGGGTGCCCCAGTATTGTTTGTGAAAAATAAAGATGGAATGTTAAGATTGTGCATTGATTTCAAACAGTTGAATAAAGTGACTGTAAAGAATAAGTATCCTCTGCCAAGGATTGATGATCTTTTTGATCAATTGAAGGATGCAAAGATCTTTTCAAAGATAGATCTCAGATCGGGATACCATCAGGTAAGAATTAAGGAGGAGGATATCAACAAGACCGCCTTCAGGACAAGGTATGGTCATTATGAGTTCACAGTGGTGCCATTTGGGTTGTCAAATGCACCAGTTGTTTTCATGTGATTAATGAATGGTGTTTTCTGAGAATATTTAGACAAGTTTGTCATTGTCTTTTTGGATGACATTCTTATATACTCTAAGATCGAAGAATATCATGAACATCATTTAAGGATGGTGTTGCAAGTATTAAGGGAGCATCAATTATATGCCAAATCGAGCAAGTGCTCATTTTATTAGAAACAAATTCATTATTTGGGTCATATCATCTCAAAAGATGGGATAGTAGTGGACCCCGAGAAGATTGAAGCCATTAGAGAATGGTCAGCACCAAAGAATGTTACAGAGTTCAGATCATTCACGGGCCTTGCAAATTACTACAGGAGATTCATTGGAGGATTCTCGAAGATAGCACACCCAATCACTTCCTTGCAAAGAAAAGGTATGAAGTTTCAGTGGACGTCGGACTATGAAATGAGTTTCCAACATTCGAAACAATTATTGACAAGTGCTCCAATTCTAAGGATTGCGGACCCAAATGAAGATTTCATTGTATGCATAGATGCATGTAATGAAGGACTTGGTGGATTCCTCAACCAAAATGGATTTGTGATATGTTATGAATCAAGGAAGTTGAAGGAGCATGAAAGAAACTATGCCACTCATGATTTGGAGTTGGTAGCCATAGTGAATGCCCCGAGGAAATGGAGACACTACCTCATGGGAAAAAGGTTTGAGTTAAGAATAAACCACAATGGTTTGAAATATTTATTTGATCAGTCAAATCTAAATGCTAGACAAAGAAGATGGTTAGAATTTCTAAGAGAATATGACTTTGATATAAAGCATATCAAAGGGAAAGAAAATAAAGTGGCAGATGCACTCAGTAGGAGGGTGCATGAGCTTCATGCTACAACCATCAGCATGTATCAGACTGATGTTAAAATAAAAATTCTGGAGGCTACAAATACAGACCTGCAATACAAAGAATTGATAGCAAATCTACAGCAAGGTAAGACACCACAGAAGATGGATATTTATAAGTTGGGAGTAGATGGAATACTGCTGCACAAGAACATAATTTTTGTACCAAATGTCCGGGACTTGAAACATATAATTTTGCATGAGATGCAAAATGATCCTTATTCAGGGCACCCTGGATATCATAAAACCATATACGCGGTCAAGAGCCAATACTTTTGGCCATGTATGAAGAGAGAAATTGTAGAATACATCACTAGGTGTATGTAATTCCAGAAACTTAAAGCAAAGTATAGGCACCCAACAGGATTGCTGCAAGCTTTGCCCATTCCTGAATGGAAGTGAGAAGTGGTGACAATGTATTTTATTACGGGATTGCCCAGAACATGCAAGCTACATGATTCAATTATGGTAGTGGTGGACAAGCTTACAAAACCTGCCCATTTTATTCCACTAAAAACTACTCACAAAGCAGCATATGTTGTTGATATTTTCATGAAGGAAGTGGCACGATTGCATGGAATTCCTAAAACGATTGTGTTTGACAGAGATCCGAAATTCACCTCGAATTTCTAGAAAGGATTGTTCAAAGGATTCAGAAGGAATCTGAACTTTAGTACAACTTACCATCCTGAGACTCATGGACAGACAGAGAGGGTGAATAGAGTGATAGAAGATATATTAAGAATGTATGTGATGGATAAACCATCAAAATGTGAAGACTACCTACATTTAGTAGAATTCGCTTATAACAATGGGCATCAGGCATCATTGAAAATGAGCCCATTTGAAGCACTTTACGGCAGAAGGTGCAATACTCCAGTAAGTTGGGATAATCCAGCTGATACAACAATAGTCGGGCCAGAGTTTCTCAAGGAGATGGAGGACCAAATGTTAAAAATTAAGCAGAATTTGAAAACTGCCCAAGACAGATAGAAAAGTTATGCTGGTAAAAACATAATCCACAGAGAATTGAAAGTGGGTGATCATGTTTTCCTAAAAGTAAAATCTAACAGGGGTTCCCTGAAGCTGGGAAGCTGCACCAATTTGGCAGCCAGATTTTGTGGAGCATTTGAAATCCTTGAGAGGATTGGTCTCGTTGCTTATATGATTGCATTGCCTACATCTATGCATGTTCATAATGTATTCCATGTATCATTGCTAAAGAAATACACACCTTATGCTAATCATGTTATTAATTGGAATGTTATTCAGGTGGAGCAAGAAGGCACTTTCCAAGTGCATCCGGTGCACATCCTGGATCGAAAAATCAAACAACTCTGGAATCGAGCCATAGGGCTTATAAAGGTGCAATGGACCTGGTACGAACCTAAAGACGCTACTTGGGAGCATGAGGATGCAATGCGGGTAGAATACCCACATATTTTTGAAGAATTTTGAGAATTTTGTTGTATATGGGTACATGATGCACTGAGGACAGTGCATAAATAAGGGGAGGGGATTGTAATATCCCTTGGCCGAACCCAAATGTAAATATAATCCAAGTATATTTAAGCTAGTGAGTTATTTAGACATCATTTGTGTAATACACCTTTCATGGCATGGTGCACGCAAATACTGCACAGTAAAGGGATGTAATGTGCACATTTCTGAATACCGCATGCAGTAACTAAGGTGCACAGAACCTTAAAGACAGAGGATAAAATGCGCAATAACTAAAGAACGCACAACCTTGAGGTCAGCGGATACCGGGCGCAGTAACTAAAGTGTGCACAATATTAAGGTCAGCAAACCTTTGTGTATATAATATGCATTATAGGCTGGTGAGCTAGTATTATAAGCCGAAATGCTTATGTCTTGGAATTAGTCTAGCACACCTATATGTTAAAGGCTAGAGCGCCTATTTTGTATATGTCTCATGATTAATATAAAAATACATCACTACACGTAGACTGACCACGATAAAAGAGAAGGGGGACTAGATTCCACCAAATACGGAAAGGGGGGCCTAAAGTTAAGAATAGGGCTAAGCTACAGAACTTAAAGCCAAAAATAAATATTATATTAATATTTCTTAAAAACATAAAGTACGGATAATTAATTTATCCTAAGTTCTAAAGTAGGGGACAAGTGTATCAGAGTAGCTTCCAACATGACAAGTGTCAAGTTGGAGACATCCATACTTATTGTCGAGACTTAATTCCTTTGAAGGGGGAATCGATCATTGTGAAGGGGAATCTTACCATTTTTTCCTTCGACCAGAGAACCAGTATCCATGATACATTCTTTCAGTCCTTGAGCTACCTTGTATCTTCCTACCATCATACCCAGACTAGATTGATATCCATTCATGTTGGTGTACTTGTCAGCTTGGGAAAGGGATTGAAGAGGTGGGTTGTCAGTCCCATGAGAAATTCTCTGAGTGAGGGAATTGTTGAGGATCAATTTCCTGAAGGTGATAAACTGCGGCTACAACGATCTGAAACTTCCGGTCCGGCTTGTTGCTGAAGCCCTGGAAGGGAAGTGGGGTAGACGAAGGAATTTTGAGCAGAGAAGGGGAACACTTCCTTGGGTGGGATAGGCATGTGGGGAAGGAGAGGCTGTAGGCTGTGGTTGAGTGAAAACTTGAGAGGGAGTCTTGCCGGTTGATCGTGAAAATTTAGCCGAGTTAGGAATCCCTTTCCCGGGTGGAGTCTAGTCCCAACTCGGGGGCACTCACTGTTGAGAGTGAAAAACAATGTAGTCTAAGGCTGGGAGGTTTCTGGACGGTCTGCACGCAGTTGGTGACATTATTACCAAGATAAGTACCAGTTCTGTGTTGAATTCCATGCTGCATTGTCATTTATGTGTTATTTTATGGGTTTTATTACTTGTGTGAGCATAACTATCCATATGTTTAAGGATATACCATGTATAAGATGCATGTCTGTGTTCATTGTTAAATCATTCTGAAAATCATATAAAATTGTATATTTACATAACACAACTGGTTGTTTATATTTTATATGTGAAGCTTCCGCTAGAGCATTGTATGTATATGTTTAATTACATGCAGTTCAGTATGTATGTATGCATGTGTTTGTATATACGTATTTAGAGAGATAAAAAAAAAAATTATGTGACATACCTCAGTTGAATACTGAGTGTTACATTATGTTGTTAGAACTAAGCTAAGTGTCTGAGTAAGTGACATTCCCCGGTCAGTGGGTGGATAGGGTGTGTTACATTAATCCTCCACCGACACTCCATATTCCATATTTGGCCTCCCTCAACATACCAGATCTGAGTAATCTCATGAATGATCCTATATTTCATGACCCCACATGGCTTGCAATACCTACCAAACTACCTTCGGACATTCCCAAGTTTGAAGGAAAGGCAGGAGAATATCGAGCAAATCATATCATGACCTTCCACTTATGGTGCTCTTCAAACAACATCATGGATGACTCCGTCTGTTTAAGGTTATTTCAGCGCACACTCACAGGTCTGTCCGCCAAATGGTATGTGGACGAAAAATTAGGGTCCCATGTGACTTTTGAATCATTGTCCAAAACATTTTTGACATTCTTTCAACTACCATTTTTCCATGACAATGGTATAGAACTGCTCTCTAAGTTTAAACAAACCTCAGCCACACATATCGCCGACCACATTCACGAATGGCGTCGGCGACGTAGTTTATGTAAAGAAGAAACCACTAAAGAACAATGCCTCAATTTGTTTCTCATATCACTCGTCCCTCTCCTTACCAAAGATGTGGCCTCCACCTTCCCCCAAACTGAAGAGGCATCCATCAGCAAGGCTCAACAATATGATCTCATTTATGCACAGTCAGGATACTTATACACAGTACTACCTGATGCCTTGAGACCCGTACCATTTCGCTAGGACAAACCTGGGATGTCTCACTCAACGAATGGATTGATTGGCACCACAACACACCACAACCCATACATCCAACCACCACCTATGTACGGTACTCCCCTTGTTACCCTTCCCCCTCTTATCAGTAGCCATACCTTGTTGTCCTCCCTCCACCCATAAGTGGACCCTCGTCGGCACCCATGATGCACCTGGTTGTTCAACCAATTTCTGGTATCCCTCTACCTCAGTTACACCCTGAGCACTAGTGAAAGTGATACACCTTCCTATGTATCCTACGGATCATTGTCACAAAATAATCTGTATTTTTCATTTCCTGGTCCTCCACAACCCATTTCTCCTCCACAAGGACAACCACATGTTGGGGTTGATGTTTTTCAGCCCTCTCCCATTCAACAATTTCAAAATTTTGAACAACTGAATACGGAAAATCTAGCCCATCAGGGGAATAATGCCAAAAATAAAGGAAAAAATTGAAACATTAATAACCTAGGACCAGGGGGAAATACCCCCCAACAAAACCAACCTGTTGGGGGCAACCATAACTAGGGTAACCAAAACCCCCAAGGGGGAAATAACAACAAATGCCAAGGGAGGAACAACAACAACAACCTCCAGACAAACTTCCCTTGTGCTCTTTGTGGTGAGAATGGTCATTATACTCACCATTGCCCCCAAATTTCTAATTTCAAATGGATGAAAGATTCCATGAATGTGCCACATCCTCTAGCACCACCTACCCCTTAGCAGAACCCACAATAGTATTTGCAAAAACCACCCCCGAAAGTGTTTCAAAACCCTATTCCACACCAAGGCATGATGAATACCCAGCAAGAGATGCATCCTTCCCAACCGCAAATGGGACAATATCAACTCCCTGGAAATCTAGCGGATCTCACTATCCTCCTCACTAGCGAAGAAGAAATTATTCTACAAACACGCAGTTGTCAATACAACGCACCCCCTGAATCTAATCCCACCACTTCGGAAGCAGCTCCAGTTACAGTCGAACAACCTTTGTTGATTCCATTCCCTACATTGAACCACCCATTCGTATTCCTTGCATCCCATTATGACAGAATTTCAACAACCCTCAGTCAAGGGTGACAGACAATTATAGTCTGGTCGATGACTTGGCTCAATATCCTACAACCATGTCGGTCTTGAAGGTCCTCCAAACCTATCCCACTCAATGGAAATCATTTCTTTCTGCCTTGGGGGAAGTCGAACCTGTTGATACTAGACTCATCACATTTGATCTAGATTGTGGGGAACCCCGTCTCCCTGCATTGGTAGCTTTCTAGATACCAGTCAAAATTCGGAACATCACAGTTCATCAATGCATCATGGATGAAGGTGCATCCACATGCATCATGTCCAAAATGGTATGGAAGAAACTTGGCTCCTCAGAGATAATACCATCCACCATCACGTTGAGAGATTATGATGGATGACCATCCTCTTCTGAAAGGGATATTTTAAAATGTCCCTGTTCAAATCGGGGGAAAAACCATTCTTATTGACATTGAGGTTATCAATGCCCCACTTGATTACAATATATTGTTTGGACGTAGCTACATGTACGCTATGAAGGATGTGGCTTCTTCTGTGTTTCAAACGATGACGTTCCCCCATAATGGGAAGATCATCACCATCGACCAAGTTTCACATTACGAGCCTAACCATTCCTCTAACATTGATAACATCCTACCTCTTGTCCACACTAATTCCAATGCCTACACACTCATCGATATGGCCCCCAGAATTTTCAAGGACCCATCCTTGCTGGGGACATACCATGGAGCACCACCGCTCATACACCCCTTGGCATAAGTGTGTGTCGTATCTTCCGATGGAACTAAAACTGGAGATACCATTCCTCCCACATAGGCTTCTCCACCCCTTGACGCCCCATCAATTGAAGAAATACTACCTCACGAATTACTTGAGAACCCTACGAAACCACTTACCCTTTATTTCACCCTTCCCCAAGGACAAATCCTGGTTTGGGAAACAATCCCCCAAGCCCTCACTCAAATCCCCTTCTTTTACCCCCCACCGGGCGTACAATATTTCCAGGTAACCGCCATACTTACCCTTCCCAACATGGTGTTGGCCATTCTGGTATGGTATCTCCACCCACCCGTGATGGTTCCTCAACCATCCCTCCCTCCCCAATCAGAGGGAATCCCGATGCATATTCCAATACTAACTCCAACCGCACCACCCTCACCCCCACTTGCCAACACCATCGCGATGGCTGGGGGCAGATGGAATAAGAAAGAGCCCATCACTCCACTTCCTCCCTGATTTCAACCTCCTTGTGCACTATGCGAGAAAGAATGACACCCCACAAATAGATGTGCCTCTCTCCCCGAGCTACGCAACTTGATCCAACTCCCCCGAGAAATCACACCGCTCATCTCTTCACCAAGCACACTTAGTATTACCACTGCATCCCCTACTATAGGCCGTAAAGGGTTGTGAACCAGATTCACATGTGCCATCTGTTCAGAGTATGGCCACTACACTCACCATTTCCCTGCACTACCTCAGTTTCGACAGACACTAATGGCAGTACGCCAAAGATTTCAGCAAGACCCCCCTCCATCCACATCATCAAGTACTCATGTCACTGACATCCATTATGTCACGACCTCAGTCAACAAACGGATGAGGTGTCCTTGCTCTCTTTGTGAATCACTTGATCATTTCACATACCAGTGTCCTACGATCATTGAATACAGGCGTTGTAAAATGGCCCTTATTCAAAATCCTCCAACCACCTCACTTCACGTAATACAAGTGATTCCCCCTATTCCATCTCCAGATACTTTCCATAGCACCTACCCTGAACCTGAGTCACTTCTACCCTTTCATGGTTCATGGATAGACCGTCTGAGGATTTTCCCCCAAATCCCCCCAATTCTCCAATTCATTTCCCCCAGAAAATCTTACCCTTGACCACATTTTTTAACCCACAGTATCTGGACATTTGGTTTATGTCAAGAATGCCATCAAACCATAGTTGCAATACCCACTCTATGTCTTCACCACCCGAAGACAATCACACGGTGACAGTCACCAATGTTACTTCCACGGATCCCCTATATTCTCTCATTTTCCACTGTGACGAAGATATCCTAGAGGAAATAACTACACCCGATTTTCCATGGAATGCACTCCATCACAAAACGCTCTTTCTCTCACAGGAAGACTTTGACCCTCCTAGTCAAGCCTCCATATGTGCAATCAAAACCAAAAATTTTATTTCATCCGGGCATATAGACTGGTTCAACAACCCTATCCCTACCCCTGATGCTTTTGAAGAAGGAAACATGGCCAACATTTCTGCCACCGTCAAAATTGATATTTCCATCAAACCTAGAATCGTAGAAGAAATCACCATTGGTGATGCATGCTCCCCTAAGGAACTCACATCAAACAAAGCTCTCTTTCAGAAATACCGAGATATTTTTGCCTGGTCATACACGGAGATGCCCGGCCTCAATTCTTCTATCATCGAACATCGCATCAACACATGGCCATAAATCAACCCTATATGACAAAAGAAACGTCCACTACACCCATCCAAAGCAGCGGCTATCAAAGACGAAATTGACAAACTATGCGCTGCAGGGTTCATATACCCCATCGCATACACATCATGGGTTTCCAACCTCGTCCCTGTCAACAAAAAATAGGGTGGTGTTCTCGTCTGCACTAAATTTCGCGACCTCAACCATGCTTGTCCCAAACACAACTTCCCTACCCCTTTCATCGACCAAATCATCGATGACTGTGTCGACCATGAGGCTCTATCCTTCATGGATGGTTTCTCTGGCTACAACCAAATCAAAATACATCCAATAGATCAATATAAAACCGCATTTACCACCCCATGGGGTACTTTTTTGTATCTTGTTATGCCTTTTGGACTCAAGAACGTGGGTGCAACATTCCAATGGGCCATGACTTACGTTTTCCATGATCTCGCTCACATCATCCTCGCTTAGTGGGACGACCTCACCACTCGATCCAAGAAACACACTCAACATCTAGATGACTTATGGGTCGTCTTTCAACGATGTCGACAATACAATATCTGCTTGAACCCCCTCAAGTGTGTATTTTGCGTCACCGTTGGAAACCTCCTTGGGTTTATTGTCTCTCAACACGACATCACTGTGGACCCCCTCAAGGTCCAAGCTATCACAGAAATTCCACCACCTCGGAATTTTTGCCAACTACATAGCCTACAAGACAAAGCCAACATTTTACAATGCTTTGTCCCAGATTACGCCACTCGCGTGCACATTTTCCTTTGCCTACTGTGTCATGATATCCCATTTCGATGGGATGAACATGCCTAAACCGCTTTTGATGATTTAAAAGCGTCGCTCTCCAACGCCCCTTTAATTAGTCCACCCGACTATAATCGTGATTATATCCTCTACTTGTCAGCCTCAGCCGTATCAGTAGCAGGAGTTCTCGTACAACTAGGAGATGATGGTCAAGATCATGTCATTTACTACATTAGTAAACACCTTTCAGTGCCACCCCTGAAGTACAATCATGAAGAGAAACTCACCCTCACATTTTTCCTCGCAGTCTAGAAACTGCATCATTATATCTTGCTTCGCACTACCAAATTTGTGGAAGATTCCAACCCCATGCAGTACTTTCTTAGCCGACGACAAATTAATGGTAAAATTGCCCGATGGATTGTCATCCTTTAGGAATACGACCTAGAGTTTGAAACTCCCAAAAGAAAGAAATCCCTTTTCCTCGTTGAGCTCATCATGGATTTTCCCTCTGACACTAACGATGCACCCGTCAATGCGGATTTTCCCGACGAGAACCTCTTCTACATTCCCTCAGATGACCCCTGGCACGATGATCTCCTCATCTACCTTTGAACACAGAAGTTTAGAATCCATCTCTCTCGAGACGATCGTTGAAACATTCACCATCAGGCCCCTCAATATCTCCTTATCAATGACATCTTATATCGACAAGGGGTCGACACCATACTCCTTCGATGTTTGACCATCGACGAAGCCAACGAAGTCTTGAATAATTTCCACAGTGGTGCCTGCGGTGGCCACCTCTCAGGGATGTCCACCGCCTAGAAAATTATTTGAGCATGCTATTTTTGGACCACATTGTTTCATGATTGCATCCACACTGTAAAGCGATGCGACAAATGCCAGCTTTATGCAAACAAAGCAAAAGCACCACCCGCTCTTTTACATCCAGTCATCACTTCCGACCCCTTCTGCAAATGGGGCATCGACTTCATGACTTGAAACCCTCCATATAGCAATGGACACAAGTACATCATTGAGGTAGTCGATTACTTTACCAAACGGGTCGAATCCATGCCTACCTTCAACAACACTGCTGACACAACAATGCATTTTTTCTTTAACCACATCATTTCCCGCTTTGGAGTCCCACTACAGTTAGTCTTCGATCATGATAAACACTTTGAAAATGATATCTTCGTCAAACTCTCCTCAAGTTTAGGCTTCTCCCATGAGTTTTCCTTCCCATACTACCCTCATTCCAATGGACAAGTCGAGGTTGTTAACAAAGTCCTCAAAACCATGTTGCAATGCACTGTTAACAAACATAAGACCAATTGGCATCATATGTTGTTTTCAACACTATGGGATTATTGCACAACAGTTAAAACTTCCACTGGTTGTACACCATTTCATCTTGTCCATGGTGTTGAATCCACTCTCCCCATCAAGTGCAAAATACCCACATTACACATTGCCATTGAGCTATTACCTGACACTGCTCCAATGGAGCAGCGATTGCTGAAATTAGAGTCGTTGGATGAAGACCGTTGGTCTTCATTACAGAACAATGAGGCAGCTAAAGAACAGTCGAAGGGCACCTTTGACCACCATGTCAACCTTCACTCATTTAATGAAGGAGACCTCGTCCTAGCCTACCATTTCTCTCACGATACCCTTGGTCGTGGAAAATTCAAGTCATTGTGGCATGGACTCTACATCGTCCAACATTGCCTCACTAAAGGCACATATATCCTATCCTCTCCAGAAGGCTACCCTCTCAAAGAACCCGTCAACAGGTTGTACTTGAAGAAATTTTACGCCTGAGCGTAGTCATTCTACACTAGGCTTTTTCTTTTTTGTACACTTTTGTCGTGTTTTTAATCTTATTTTTTCCTCCATGCCTGATGTCTGATCTACCATTTTTGTTATTGACATATGTATCCTCCATCGGCCTACCACATCAGTTATGCTGATGGAGCTAGCCGATGATAGTTGTTATATACTCTTTATCTTCAGATATTGTTCATGTCGGGTATTTGGTTTTCATGTGTGCAGGTACTTGGTCATCACACACCAACACAACCCCTTTAGGTATATGATTGACACTGGCATGTAATAATTCCCTCTGAATATCCATTGCATCTCCCAGTCACACCCTCCGACATTTTCCTATAGGATCCTCACATCCGGCTCTGCAGTACTATCACCTTCGCTACATTTCAAGTACTATCACCTGGTAGCACTCTCCCCTAGATGATTTCTCCCATTCATAGTCCCCTTTGGCACTTTGACACTCATGTTGCTTCACCCCCCTAGGGATGGGAGTCTCGATAGTCTTACGCATGTTCGAGAATTAGCCACATAATCCTTCTCCTCATTATGATAGCTTTCCCAATGGACTCCCAGGATATCTCCCCATGGTTCTTGTTTGACTGTGCCTTCCTAGTATCATTAACCCTCCATTTCATCCACAGTCATTTTTCCCATCTGCAGATTTCCCTCCGTTCATTTACCTCATATAGAAACCCACCTATGGGGCCCCCACCCTCCACCAGTTCTCCACACAACTTGCACCCTCACAGACCAAGCCATATTGCATTGGGGCACCTGTTTCTATATATACACACTTATCCCAAGTTATTCTTTATTCATTTAGTAATTGTTCAAAACCTTTGTTTCCAACATTTACATAGCTTTTTGTTGTCGCCTTTAGAAACCTTATTTTTCTGGCAAAGTAACCCATGTCACCCTTGGTTGGGGAATTTACTATCTCCTACTCCTATCGACATCGTCCATAAGCCCCGAGTATCCCACCATCCATATACCCCTAATCTATGAGTTTGTTCACTATGTCATGCCTCTGGCACAATTTAACCCATGTCTAGCCATCCCCCTGACACTAGATTCAGTTTCACGGTTGTTGCCACTAATACTTCACATATATCCCCAACCACGGGAAGTCTTGAGTCTCACCACATCTTCACTTTGTCCATGTTCCTTATTAGTTCCTGATCTCACTCTAGTGGATTTCATCAATCCCTTTTGCTTCATGGAGTCATGTCTCCCTTTCCGTCGACATCAACACAGTTTCCAGAAGGGAGATAGTCTCTTGACTGTCATTACCTTTACAATGAGGAGCCTTGGATGACACAGAGAGAACCATCATTTCTCTCTGCTTTCTTTGACCCCCATAACATTCAACGTCAACACACTCTCATGTTATGGTGGGTCTTACTATGCGACTATTGCAGTTGTTTTGTACTAGTCGAAGACCTCAAAATTCGTTGGGACATCAATGCCTACGAGTCCTCGACACTTCTTACAAGTGTCATCGTCTCTTTTCAGAGTATGTTCACCACTAGAATTGTCATTTGCCATTATCAAACTGCCCCGGAGGGCGCTTCAGTTATCTACATCAACATACAACTTCAGTTATTACCTAACATATTTGAGTTACATGACACGAGCATGGGGCATGCCCGCCTCGTTTGTATACAGATTTTATTTTTCCTACACCAAGAGAAAGGTTCAGTCCCACAGTTTCCCCTCTCCTTCTATCGGGTCGCTCTTGCAGTTCCTATCAACACTCTTTCTTACAATGGTACTCTGAGTAGAAGAAACATTGATGTATTTCAGCTATATGTATGTTCCTAACCTCACACATCAGGGGGCATCTATTATCACTGAAATTTCATCTGCAAATGGTTACAGGAATCCATCATCTCCAAACACCTATTAGTTCACCCGCATCCCTAAAAAATAATTTTCAAAAGGCACAAACTATACAACTAGTTATAAAATTGAGATGTGCAGAAACACTACAGGAAGTGTGCGCACATGTGTAGGCCAAAAAATCCAAAAGAGCGCACATGCATCCGATGTGCGATTATGTACGATAAAAACCATGCACTCTTGTGAACAATGCATTTATGGTTCTTGCCGGCCCCTCACCCACTTCTGGTTCAGTTCCCAAGTCGATTTGACCCTCAAATCCGAGCTGAATCCGAGTGGGGGGCTGGTCAAAGACCTAGGGGTTCCCTAAAGGACCCCTTGTTCACACTAAAGACCGGTTGGATAATGCCTCAAAGATTTTCTATAAAAAGAGGCCATGGGTGCACTATGAATTCAAGAATCTCATTGTATTGTTATGCTGCCTATATTCTCCTACAAGGAACCTCTTTCCTTCTTGGAGCATACTAGCATCATTTCATTAAGATATTCACCTCACCTCTTGAGGGAATAAGTTTGGATTTCTTCACCATTTATTTTCTAGTTTTCCATTTGTAAGAAGATCTCTCACATAGGGGACTCAAGAACCCTCCCTTGGAGGAAGAGGGGATCCATAAGTCCCCCTTTTTCTTTGGTGTTTGCCCACTAATATAATCTCTCCATTGGTGGCATGAATATTGGTCAATTGTTTGATTGATTTTGGTTCTAATTTCCTTATGCATTTTGGTTTTGTTTCTTTAGTTGTTGTTAGCTTAGTTGTTTGTTTATTTCATGTGTTTGAGTCATTTGTTTCATACACTACCTTCTGTCATGTCCAACAGACCCAATCAGACTTGCAAGTGTCCCTCTTTTGCTCATTCAAGTGGCAAAAATGATACAACAATAGGGACCTTGACTGGTTTACATTCATGCATATTAAACCTCTGCAATATTGTCTGGACATATTTTCTTTGATTTAACCTGATTTTCCTCTTTTTCCATTCTCTTTTAATTTCCATTCCCAAAATGAAGTTTGAAGCACATAGATCCTTCATGTCAAATTTAGAGGACAACTGATTTTTCACATCCTAGATAATCTCCTTTTTGTTTCCTATCAGTAACATGTCATCCACATACAAGACCAAATAAATCAAATGATCACCAATTAATTTAAAATACACATAGTG
>ML803095.1:119481-135172 GCA_009831015.1 Picea engelmannii
TGGTTACCTTTTATTTACAATGAAAATACATTTATTTTAATATTGTATTATTTAATGGAAAAAGATTATCGTATTGGGCCATAATTTTATTATATTTGATGGGAAAGTTTCTTCACTATGGTTAGAAGAGTTCGTTGTTTGTCGTATAAAGACTTCTACATGGGGAATTGAGACCATATTGTTAAATTCATTATTGCATGTGCAAAGTGAACATAAAAAGTATGCTCATCACATTTAGATAAGATATGTTGGAGACATTTAATGTTTTAGTAAATTGAAATTGGGAAATTTATATTAACGAATTTTTTTTAGTCGAGTTAAACAACATTAGTACATTCAACTATATGTCTTCAAAATTTAAATAAATAGAATAATTTCAAACTAAAATATTGAGTTTACAAACAACTGTTTGCAAAAATTCCTAGGATTTAATAGTACTATAGATTTGATAATATTTTCCTAATATGTAGATAACTTTAAAACACATATCCTAATAAAACAATATGACAATTGGTGGCCTCTTTCAGGCCCATATTGGTTGGCACAAATTCCTTCTCTCTTATTTCCATGTCCTCAAAGAGTTGATGCACCGTGTCCTCCTCTTTAAATTATCCATGTCTAGAGTTCACTGACACCCATTGGTTAAAAGTCCCAAAACAAGCATCTTTGCTCAATTGGATGCAATTTCTTAGCATGACACATTTCACCTCAAAACTTGCAATATGTTTCTTTAATTGAACCAGAGTACCCATGATGGAAGCAATTTGGGAGACTACATGTTGCTCATTTTCATGCACCTTAGTTGTAAAAATGAAAATGGAAGACCTATTTCCATGAATCATTTCCTCATGAGTCCTTAAGACTCTTCACATTTCTTGTTGGTCTATGTAGTTCATGTCTACTGGTGTGATATCAGGAAATCTCAATGATTTAAAGTATTGGAGACAACTTAATACACATAGATGCAATGATTAACCCAAAGTGTTCAACACAAACTGTAAAATCACTAGACCATGAAACACATTGCTCAACCCACAAATTCAAGGCACCATAGATGTGGAATACCCATAGGAAGTCTATATTCTAGTAGGGGTGAGACACCCAAGCCTAGACCAGGAAACACAAAATACCAAAAACACAGAGCCTAGAAAATTCTGAAGCCAAAGACCACAGACAAGGAAATCAAAGGTTCCAAATTCACCAACCTACAAGGAATGATGAGTTGGAGAGACACTAAATATAAATTTCAGCATTTGTTGATGAGGGAGAGAGGAATCTGACAAGCTCTTCTCTTCTCTATACTGCAAATCACCACTATTCCACCTTGACCAAATTTAAACCCATTCATCAATTCAAGATTATGGGATCTCACCAAATTGGGCACGTGCGAAGGGAGTGTGGATCTCGTCACATTTATGGAAAATATTTGGTAGAAGGGCTTGCACATGATTGACATGTGACTCATTAATTTGGAGGTACTTGCCATTATTTGGATGAAGAGATTAGGGTATGGTTTGGAAAGCTAATGTTCCTTTGATGCTTAAAACCCCATTTTCATCCTTGTGGCTTCATTAGCAAGAGAGTCAACATGAGTTTTGTTATCCCTTAAGCCCTGTAAAAGCCTTATTTTTTGAAATCTTGAAACTTTTTGTGAAATCCAGGATAATTTGGATGCAATTTTGTAGTGAACTGAAGAAGATTGTGTATACATCGATTAAATTATGACATTTGAATTGCCTACAATTGTGAGAGAGGTTATTTGATGATCTAGTGTTAGTCTCAATCCTTACAATACAACATATGCTTTGGACTGATTATTGGAAGAGAATTAGAATCCCCATACGTAGTTTAGTTTTGTGTTTCTCCATGATCAAAGTGAATCCCCCTTACCATTGGACTTTTGAAGGTACCTTTAGTGTTTAATATTCTCAATCTCTCATTTATTAGTCATGTTGTACATGAGTTGGTATGTAATTAAAATCCACTCACACATAGGTCAAGATACTTGTCATGAGTTTATTTAGATAGGATTGTTGAAATAGTTGTGATATGCAATCAAGTATAAAGCCTGAGTGGGCCTAATGGTTAAGAAAATGTGTTTCCTCCTAAGAGATCACAAGTTCAAATCCATAGGGGGGTAGGGTATGTATACCTATTTGATGCTTAAATTAAAACAGAAATTTAATTTACAAAGTCAATTCTATCTAGGGTTTTGAAACTGCAATGTCAGATTAACTTTCTATAGCTGGGTTGGTTAAGTGGCAACTTATAAATATAGATATAGATATAAATATATAAAAGAATGGGTTTTGAAATTTATAATTTTGAATAAGGTTCACATAAACATCTTACGTGCACATAGCGTGTTATAATTATATAGAATAGGGCCGCTCTCCTGACGCAGGAGCTGATTTCATGCATGTCAGGTGATTCCTTCCATTAATCCCATCCATCCAGCCATCCCACCATGTCATCTAGGCCATGTCATCTAGCAATGGTGTATGGGTAGCAAGGGAAGCTAGCTAGGAAAGGTCCTCCCTCGACTAATCGATCATCCAACCCCCGTGTCTTATAAGTTATGGAGTTTTTAATTCTTGACTCGTCTCAACAGGGCTCCTCAGATTCATGATCTGAAGAGGTAGACCCGAACAAAAAAACTCAATCTTCTGTGAGGAAATCGAAATCTAAATAGCTACTAGATTTGCTTCGGATAAACCTGTTGCTTATTCCAATTTCATAGTTCATTTGCCCGATCATTTTTCAGGTTATTAGGAAAAAGTGGAACAGGTGGACCGACCGTAGTTATTTTTGAACCCAAACCAGGACATTAGAACTAGGCCTTACTTCTCCTTAGCATATTGAAATAATGAGTGTTCGCTTGGTAATGATCGAGTTTTAATTCATTGCTTTCATGGCGTGTTTCTTTGATCTAATTGGATTCATTTCATTATGCATAATTCTCTCTCGTTTCCAGAGGAGACCTTCCTACTTCGAGCAAGCTTGAAAACCTCTTTACTTTCAGATTCAGGTGCCCAGGCGCGTAGCAGTATGGAAATTCTGACTGCATTGCTAAGAAGATGCCTACTCACATTTCATGTTAGTACATGTTACCAACCAGCCTTTTCGATGGAGCAGAACTCTAGTGCCTATGCCCTTTTTCCCTATAATATATCTCTTTTCCGTTGTGGGGTAAAAACACATGGTTGTAGAACCCTACCAGTCTCCCTCTATCGAGCCTTCCTATGACTCTCTTTCTTTATAAAGGAGCCCGTCTATAACACTGCTTAATTGTACATAGAAGTAGTATTTAAAGCCCCTTCACAATAGTTATCGTGATGGTGTTTGCAGACAACTATAGCAATGGTGGCTGCAAAGTGTTGATGGACTAGGATGAATAAATGGATGTACAATGAACACTGCAAATGTAAAGGCAGTTATAAACTTTGAACTACAACTTTCTTCCTTTCATCACTAAGAAGAATCAGCGTTCACCAAGATTTATAGATGCATTTCCCACTTGAAATAGAGAGAGCATCTAGTTTGGCCCAGGGAAGTGGAGTTTTCTCCATTTCCAAAATCACTTAATTTTCCATTATTTATTAAAAATAAGATTTCATTTTTATGGGGTTAGACGAACTAGGTCCAAGAAATTGATTGGGAAAATTCACTTTTTTAGACAAATGTGCAAACACATCGTAGCTTATAGAAACACACGGAAGGTAAAAGTATTAGTAAGAGCTACATGCTTATTATCCTCACTTTACGAGGAATATTTGTATTAAAGTCGATGCATGGATGAAGCCGCCATAGCCAGCTGGCCGGATGGGGCCTTCATTGGTTGCATGGCGAGTACATTGCAATGAAAGGCCCTAATTGCAGCACCGAAAATCCAGAAGAAATTCCCATGGGGAAGAAAATATATGTTCGATGAAAGGCCCATGGGGAGCAAATCTTTGTTCGAAGTCATGACATGTAGTCTGGAAAATGTAGAGTACATTCTGAAAACCAAGTTCTCCAGTTTCCCCAAGGTCTTTTATTTCAATTTTGTTTTTCCCCAAGGTCTTTTATTTCAATTTTGTTTTCTTTGACGTCTTTGGAGACAATTTATTCACTATAGATGGCAAGCTATGGAAGCTTCAAAGGAAGGTCAGACTGCTTCTATGCAAGAGAACATACTCAATTACGGTGTGAATTTTGCAACCCGTGGTTAGGCTGTTGCTCAACATGGTAATCTGCTAGTTGTGCTCATGCTGGAGTATTTTTGTGAAGAGAATAGGCAGACACTTTTGTGAATCTCTACTTTTTAACAAGGTATCTGAAGTGGGAACAACTCTCAGGAAAATATTTGAAGAAATCATACATTTCTGTGGAGGATTTTCTTGCAGGCATGAAAGGTATAAACATATATTTATGTATCTTCCCGTGTTTAGTAAACATATGCACTCCTTTTTTCAAATTTAAAATATTTATATTGTAAATGCAAGCTGGAGTAATTTCAGTTCCACCAACCACTTGAATTCTTTGCAAAAGTTGCAAAGAATAATTTCGTTAGGCAGAGGGATCGTTGGCTGCCAAAGCATTACGATTCTCATAACCTGTCAGGATTTTCTTGGTTGCCTGAAAAATCATGATGGTTCTGATAATCGAAATTTTTATAAACTTTTAAAAAAATATATTTTTTTCAATTGTCTAAGTAGTATAAGAGAGAGCTTACCATCAGATTATCTCTACCCTGAAGTGCAGACTTGAGACTTGTCAAATTGAAATATAACTAATTAAAAACGAAGACTTTATCTAAAAAAAATAAACTCTACCTTTTCATCCTTCTCATTGCTTCAGGAGAAATCTCACTGGGATTCTCATTGGGCTGAAGCCATTTCTTTAAGAAATCATTTCCCCATCTCAGTTGCTCAACAGTAACATCCCCACACCACAAAATCCCCTTGATTAACTGCCCTGAGCCTGCGGCGATGGCACGTGCAACACTCAACAGTAACATCCCCACACCACAAAATCCCCTCGATTAACTGCCCTGAGCCTGCGGCGATGGCACACACAACACTATTGTTGTAATCCTCAACATTGGGTGCCAATGTTTCCCAATAAGCAACAGATCTCTCTTCAAGCATTTGTTTTTTTCTCATCAGAAATAAGTTCAATCGGAGCAGTCTCTCGAGCCAGATTTTCGTCCAACACACTTGATCCAGGAAGAGACCCACTAAATATATGTGAAACTTTCTCATGTGAAAAAGAACTATACTTCTCTAGATGCTTATCCAGCTCTTGCAGAGCAAGATCCTGACCACGGGCTGCAAAAGTCACACTGTAGTTGAGTATGTTCTCTGCAATATCAGATGATGTTGTTAAGTTCGAGTTATCCTCATCACTGGAACCCCCTTGAAATGATTCATTGGGTACACTAAGAGAGAAGAAATAATGGAAAGCATCAAGCTTGACAGACGCTTCATCCTTGGCTAATGGCCACTGAATATCGTCCCCAACCCAGGCAAATACTGCAACAACATTGCCTCCTTGAACCAATCTCACAAGAATGAAATCACCGTTGGCCAACTCCATAATGTCATGTTTATCTATCAAATGAACTAGAGATCCTGGGATTCTCATCAGAATCTCCTATGTGACCTCAAGGGGGGCACTTGGTGAATGAGATTCAACATTACACTCTTCCGTGTTTATTTCATTTGAGGTTTCAGGATACACTCTGTACCCTTCAAGCTTGTTGCCCCGCGTGACTTTTCCTTGGGTTTCTAATGAGAAAACAGTTGGGTTCTCTACTAGATCACTCATATGCACAATGGGATATAAAGATACAGTTGGGTGGTACTGTTCAGAATGAATATCTGGGTACATAGAGCTTTTCTTTATGGGCTTTGAGAAAATAGATTCACGGTCCGGATTGGTATCAATTACTGTAGGATACAAGCTCTCCATAGAATTGGGTTTCGATTTAGTTTGTTGTTCTTTTTTAATTGTCTAAATAGTATAACAAAGAGCTTACCATTTCTTAACAAATGCAGTCTGGAGCAGGAGAATTTCGTAATGCAGTCAAGAGCAGGAGAAGGAGGCCTCTCCATCTAACAAAAATGCAGTCTGGAGTCTGGAGAAGGAGAGTTTGATTTTGGTAATGCAGTTTGGAGCAGGAGAAGGAGGCCTCTAGTGGGAAAAGGTCTCAAGCGTTGAAGGAAGCTTCTTGATTTGTTGAGGCCCAAAATTTGATTGTTGATACCATATTGTGATGAGGTGTTGTCAAGGCGGTGGAGTGGAGAGGTGGTGGGTGGTGGTTGCAGAATGATCATTTGTGGGATTAGATTAAATCCTGGACATAGGTGGAGCTCTCCAAGCTCTCCAAGAACATTAGCAGATTGCGTATCTATGGAAGGTGGTGAGGTGGTGAATGACAAAGATATTGTACATTTATGGAAGGTGATGAGTAACAAAGTCTATTGTGAGTTTATTTATGGATCTACCATAGGTGGCACTTCAGTTTTACAATTGATATAATGAGTTCAAAGTTGATAGCCAATTACATTAAGATTATTTAAGTTGGAAAAAAATGCATTGTGTCTGAGTTTTAGTCAAGTCATTATAGACTCCCAAAACCTCAAAACTTAGGTTAATAAAAGATTGAAAAAATACATTGCGTCATAATTTGCATTAAGAGTTCGAAGTTGATAGCAAATTGCATGTTAGATAAAAAATAATTTAAATATTATAAATAAAAAAAATATTTAATTTCTCCTATATACTATGGAGAAAAATAACTATAGTCAAAGAAAAACTAATAGAAAAATAATTATAGTCAAAGAAAAACTAATATCAAGTCAACACTGAAACAACACTAGAATCCTAATAAAGACAATAGTTGTCTTCCCAAATATTCGAATGTGCACCGAGGCAGCTTGAGAGCTACACTTTTAGGTTTAATTTTTTTTTAATGAAGATCCATATTTATTAAAGAAAAATATGCCATCTTTTTGTTAAGTTGAAGAAGTCTTGATCTCAGGGATCTATTAGTTTTCGTGGAAGGAGTTCCACCCCTTCTTTAGTTGAGATTTTGATGCACATATAGCCAAATTTATTTTGGCACGCTTGTTTTGAGAAAGTGTCATCCTTTGGATTGTATTCCATAAATGTGAAAAAAAAAATTCAAAAATGAAAGTATTTCCATAAATGTGAAAAAAATAATTCAAAAATGAAAGTATTCTTAAGGTCTTATGCACACTAGGGACATATGCAAAAATAAAGTATTTTTAATGTCTTATGCACATTAGGGACTGACTTGTAATTGAATGCTCCTTTGGTTTTTGGATCCTTGCTTTCTCTCAACGACAATTTGGTACAAATTCAAGTTTCTCACGCCTTCTCTTGCTAACGAGTTTTGTAAAATCATTTGTCATTGCAACTAATCCACATTAAAAGGAAATTTGTTTAGAATTTGGGATGACTAGGATCACCCAAACTCCACTTAGATTTGATTTTCTTTTGTTTGTTGTCCCCATAGATAGATTTTCAACGCTATTGTAACCTTTATCTTTAGAATCAAATGGTTGTCATAACGTCATTTAAACAATGTAATCTATTATGAAGATCAAAATGCTTCTAAAATATCAAATGTAAATAGAAAAAGAGCAAATTTTGCCATAAACCATCACTAAACTGCTACACCACACAAATTGCTTCGATCAGATATGGAATGAACTATGTGACAAATGTCAATGCAATGTGCAATGTGAATTGTGAGAATGATGCATGTCTAATAGTACCAGTTTACTAAGACTACAAAAAGCTCACAAATAGTCAAACTATAACAATAAATGCAATAACACTTTGCAAAAGAACATTACCTACACACTGCCAATTTGGTTGTTGAGTAATCACTCAATGCCTTTGGTGCTTTGTCATTATTATTTGACTTTGAGAACATGCACATAGTTGTGTCTTCTGTCATGTCTTAATAAATTTTATTTATGTAATTAAAAATTAATATTATCCTTAAATTAAAAAAGATATTTTTAAGCATTGATAAATAAAAAATTTCCATTTGTTAAAACACAAACAAATGATTTTAACTTGTATGTGTGTTAGAAATGCATTATACAAAGTATGGGTTAAAATCTAAAATAGTTGAGTATTATATTTGGTTAATTGATTTTGGTTTAAAATAATGACAATTTTAATAATCATGTTTTATAGAAGTAAATTAATCTTGTAACAAACATGCCATTTTGTGGCTCGCAAATCTTGTAAAGATTTTTTTAAGCATTGATAAATAAAAAATTTCCATTTGTTCAAACACAAACAAATGATTTTAACTTGTATGTATGTTAGAAATGCATTATACAAAGTATGGGTTAAAATCTAAAATAGTTGAGTATTAAATTTGGTTAATTGAGTTTTGTTTAAAATAATGACAGTTTTAATAATCATGTTTTATAGAAGTAAATTAATCTTGTAACAAACATACCGTCTTGTGGCTCACAAATATGTTAAGAATTTGGCAATATTTTTAGGCATTAGTAAAGTTCTACCATGATGTAAGATATATATATGGTGAAGCAATGCCTTTAGGAGTTTTTCCCAATTTTAGATTGACCCAAATCATCAATAATTAAATGATTAAACCTAAATTTTCATAAAAAGCAGGGACCATGCAATTCATTCGAAACAAAAAATAAAGATTTTCAATCAACAAGAAGAACAAACACATCACAAATGAGATTTGACCCCATTTGGGGATGATAACAATTTCTCCCCTTAACAACTCATGCTAGACCCAATTCACAATTTATTTTGTTTGTTTGACAAAAATGGTTAGATTTATATTAGAAAAGGAGATGTGGTAGAACTGACAAACTTGTAATACAAAATTTGATAAGGTTTCACTGAGGCCTTCACAAAATTGGAGAGTGTTTCCAACTAAATATTGCTACCTCATGTATTCTATAGCTATTGCTATGTGTATGGCAAGTGCATTGCCTTTCATACAAATGCAGATGTAAAATGAGATGACAAATCATAACTAGAGTTGAATAAAGAAATTAAAAGGCATGCCCTTAGGGGAAATTTCTACTTGCTTTTGCATGTTCTACATGGTTGCTTCGCCTATGCCTTTATCCATGTTAGGTTATCATAGTGGATGAGATTTGTTCATGGTTGTAACACCCCAGTTTTGATCCTTGGATTAACAATGTATATTTGTAAATATGATGAATGGATGAGGGCCAACTGATGTAATTGTAAATGTGGATGAACCTGCATAGATAAGATTTAACAAGGAAAACTACATACATAGTTGTAGAGAAACGAGAAAAGACAAAAACAAGAGAGTGGGAATCAAAGAATCTGCATTAACCAAATGAATGAATGATAATTTACACATGATAGACTATGTATAACTCAACTAATGTGCACTAGAGGAGAATCCAATGCGCCATAGTGGTGGTCTAGAGTGATCTGGTCACACACCGACAGTTATGGGAGTAAACTGCCACCTAGTCTGAGTTAACTAGTCTCTCAGTCTTAAGTTAACTGATCGAAACAAAGTGAAGTTAGGAGGAGATCAGGGAATCATGAGTAATGAGCTAGTCTGGTGACAATCCCAAGGACAATGCACATTAACAGGTGATGATCCCAATGTTGCATGGTGATGAAACCAATGTGGCATTGAGACTCCACTCAACTGATCAAACTAAAGTGTGAATTGAAGAGAATATTCTCCTAGAATGTAGGAAAATGAATACTCTCCCTAAACTATAGGAGGCTGAATAATGACTAATAAACATAGGGAAAACCTTAGGAAAAAGAAATCCTAGGTGTGTGTGAAGTATCTCCAACACCCCCCATGAACATCACTATGGTGAAAATAAAGAATGGGTCCCGACAACGAGGCCATGTTAGGTACCCAAAAACAAAAGATACACTGAAATAAATGAGGAAAGAGGGAAAACCTCATGGGAAACCCCCATCAAAGTACAATGTATGTAAAAAAAGAACTAATAGTTGTGTCCTTCACTCCAAAAAGACTGTGCAAAGAATGTAACTGATCCTAGATGAAGGTCTTGGTGAAGATGTCTACAGTTTGTTTTGTTGAAGGAAATAACTATGGGTCGATGATTCCATAGTGTATTAAGTCCCAGATGTAGTGCATGTGGATCTCGATGTGCCTCGTCCACTTCTTATGAACTAGATCTCTGCAAAACTTCAGAGTGCTCTGGTTGTCACACCATATGACGATCGACCGATGAAATTGAATGCCCAACTCAATGAGAAAATGGTGTAGCCACATAGCCTGAATGGTTATGTTAACTACCCCTTTGTACTCTTTCTCGACTGAAGATAGAGCAATAGATGTCTGCTTCTTGTTCGACCAACAGATGGGACTGAAACCCAGACTGAGTGAGTAACCAGATGTGGACTTACGATCAATGTTGTCGTCAGCCCAGTCAGAATCAGTGAACCCGATGAGGTCCAATGTAGAGTCTACTGCATAGTGAATCCCAAACGTGATGGTTCCTTGTACGTATCGAAGGATATGCTTTGAATCCTTCCAATGTAGCTCATGCAGCTCTTGCATGAACCTGAAGACTACTCCAGCTGCATAGGAGAGGTCATGTCTGGAGTGTGTGAGATACAATAAGCTCCCCACTATCTTTCTATACAATGTGTTGTTCACCAGTGGAGTGTCCCCACCATCCTCAAGTTTGAATCTTGATAGGAAGGGAGTCGGGGCAGACTTGTAGTTTGTCATGTGAAATACCTCAAAGAGATCTCGTGCATACTTGGCCTGAGACAGTTTGATACCTAATGCATCCTGACTGATGTCGAGTCTAAATAAAAAAAGTAGCGGACCCATATCTTTCATCAAGAAACTATCATGAAGAATCCTCTTGGCTGTAGCAATCATTGAAGTCAATCAACCAGTGATAAACAAATCATCAACATACAGAACTAGGAGTAGAAGTGAATAAGTTGTATGGAGAATGTAAACATTCGGGTCTAACTTACAACGTACAAAGTTTTGTAATAGTAGGTAGGAGTCCATATTGGCATACCATGCCCTCAAGGCCTGCTTGAGGCCATAAAGAGACTTCTTTAGTCAACAAACCAAAGATGAATCCTACATGAGGCCTTGGGGCTACTCCATGTATATATCCTTAGAGAGATCTCCGTGAAGAAATGCATTCTTAACATCGATCCGATGGACTTCCCATCCCTTAGCTTCCACATTGGAAATTTCCAAACGTAAGGTCTCGTCATAGTTAATGTTGTGCACCTCCTGAAAGACTTTGGAAACTAGCCTGGCTTTGTATCTACTAACATGTCCATCTGTTGCACTCTTGGTCCTATAGAACCATTTTCACCTGACAAGTTTCCTTCCTAGAGGAAGGGGAACCAGATCCCAAGTTTGGTTCTCAAGGAGGGAGTTGTACTCCTGCTGTATGGCGTATTCCCAAAATGGATTCTCGACAACCTTGCCATAGGACTGTGGATCTGAAGACTGAACCAAGAAAAGATTCTTGGGTGGAATCGGTTCAGTGGAATTAAGCGCAAGAGGAGGCTCCTCAAAATCAAATCGAGTCCTCCTGGTATCAAATGGATCCCAAAAAGATCTCCTGCATCCTGAAGAGTAGTCTTGGCCGACTTGGGCCTTGGCTCTAGCTCTACATCTGCAATTGTATGCATTGACTTTGCATCTGACTGTACTGATCCTGTATTTGAATCATCTAAATCCTCTGAATCATAACTCTCATCTGAAGAAGAGTCAGCATGTGCATTCTCATCATCTCTGACAAGTGGAAGAACAAAAGTGTCTGCATGTGGCTGCTGAGGTACATGCAAGATACTTTCTTCGAATTGGACACTATGCTCAATGATGAGTCGGTCTGTGGAGAGATCAATGAGTCTATATCCCTTCACACCATTTGGGTATCCAACAAAAATACACTTTGTACTATGTAGATCAAGTGTTTTTCTCTTCTCAGAGGGAATCCTGGCCCATGCATGAGAACCGAATATACAAAAGTGGGTCACTTCCGGTTTGAGGCCGATCCAAGCCTCGAAGGGGGTTTTTTCCTTGACATATATATGGGGAGATATGTTTTAGATGTAGGTTGCACAATTAAGTGCTTCATCCCATAATCTATGTGGAAGTGACTTTGCATGTAGCATGCATGATGCCATCTCTTTCAGGGATCTATTTTTCCGCTCAGCCACTCCATTTTGCTGCAGAGTATAAGGAACTGTGTGTTGCAACTGAATCCCAGCCTCAAGACAAATATTTTGTATCTCATAGTTGACATACTCCCCTCCATTATTTTTTCGGAGGACTTTAATATTCTTTCCTGACTGTGTCTCAACAAGGGATTTTAAATCTTTGACGTGTTGAAAGATCTCTAATTTTTTCCTGAGAAAGAAATTCCATGTGAAGCGTGAGAAATCATAAAAAAAATGAACATGTACCTTGATTTACTGATTGATGGATGCGAAAAAGGGCCCATGAGGTCACTATGGATCAGATCCAAAGGAAAGGAAGCCTTCTGAGTCTTTCCTTTGTTGAATTTCTCTTGAGGGTGTTTTCCAAGAACACATCCCTCACAAATTCCTTTGGAGAAGTGGATGTTGGGTAGACCTTCAACCATTCCCTACTTGCTAAGTTTTTGCATATATATGAAATTTAAATTCTTGAACCTTTCGTTCCATATCCTACTGCTTTCATCAACATGGGTACGCAGTAATGCATAATCTGGTTCAATAAATTCAGAAAATGTGTAGAGTTTGGATTGATGATTTACCTCACTAGTAGAAACCTTGGAATTGGTTTGCATGTCATATATATCCACAACATCAGGTGTGAATAATACTCTCTTCCCGGTGCCATAGTTTTTCATCTGATATACATAGAGAAGATTGACTGATATTTTGGGAATGTGTAGCACATTCTCAAAGCTTTCGTTTATGAGTTAAATTCTCCCTTTGCTAGTGACCTCAACCTGAGAGTTGTCCCCCATCAGAATAAGAGAAACTTTGCATGCATCCAATGAAGAGTATACTTATTTTGTGGCTTCCATGTGGTGTGATGCTCCTAAATCTACAATCCAAGCATTGGGAGAGGAGTTGATGGCAACCAAAGCATGGCTAGAATTACCTTTCTTGGGATTTTGATTTCCTGGCCTCTTCTTCTTGGAACCATTGGGGATGCGATCTCCAAGGTTATTTTGTTGAAGTATTTGAGCCATTTGATCTATATATTTCTACATACATACATATTCTGAATGGAATTCTTTATGGTAGTAAGTGCATTTCTCTCCTTTTCTTCCCTTTCCACCTTTGGATCCAGAGGAATTGTTGAAGGGTTTTGAGTACCCTTCCTTCTTTGAATTTGCATGTGCCTTCCTTTTGTTTTGGTTTTTAGATTTCTGATTTTGGTGATTGCTACCATCTTGCACAACAAGTGCATGCGCCTTTGATTTTTCCCATGTTGAAGAGCTTGTTATGCTCTTGCGTCAGAGACTCAATAAAGACCTCAAGAGAGGGCATCTTCTAGGTGGCTCCAGAGGTGAGCCTGACTGAATGAAATGTGGATACAAACACCGAGTATTCCGGACCAAGTTTGGAAAGAATGGTAAGAACCATTTGTTTCTCCTCCTTGTATTTATCAACCCCGCAAGCCTTGAGTTGCGACAACAAATCCTAATATTTGGTAAAGAAATATTGGATATTGTTGAAGGTTTTTGGATCCAAAGTGAGAAATTCCACCTCGAGTATATGTCCCCTCATCTCGTCCTATTTTCCAAAAATTCATTCCATGGTGGTCTAGACTTCATTGGGGGTTTTACATGAGGATATGTGAAAGATGAGCTCAGGAGAAATGATATTGCAAATAGTTCTAAACGCTTCATCCATTCGATTCAAATGCTTGGATTTTTCTATGGCTGATGTGAGTTCGGTCTCTGTTTCCATGGTTAACCTGTATAATCCTATTCTTCAAAGATGAATTATCATTTTTTCCTTCCATGCAAAGAAACTGTATAGTGTAAGAATGAATTCTTTTGGAAATTCAATTTTTCCTGTTTCCTTCAATATTTGGTACCTGAAAAAAGAGTCTGGTGTGTCTTTTTCCTACTAATATGTCGGCTTTGATACCATGTAAATGTGTATGAACCTACACAGATAAGATATAGCTAGCAAAAATACATACAGAATTGTAGATAAATGAGAAAACACAAAAACGAGAGAGTGAGAATCAAAGAATTTTCATTAACCAAATGAATAAATGATAATTTACACATGATATACTATGTATAACTCAACTAATGTGCATTGGAGGAGAAGCCAATACACCATAGTGGTGGTCTAGAGTGATATGGACACACACCGATAGTTACGGGAGTAAACTTCCACCTAGTCTAAGTTAACTAGTTTCTTAGTCTTTAGTTAATTGACTGAAACATAGTGAAGTGAGGAGGAGATCAAGGAATCATGAGTAATGTGCTAGTCTAGTGATAATACCAAGGATAATGAGCAATAGCAGGTGATGATCCCAATATTTCATGGTGATGAAACCAATGTGGCATTGAGACTCCACTCAACTGATCAAACTAAAGTGTGAACTGAAGAGAATATTCTCCTAGAATGTAGCAAAATTAATATTCTCCCTAAACTATAGGAGATTGAATAATGACTAATAAACATAGGGAAAACCTTAGGAAAAAGAAATCCTAGGTGTGTGTGAAATATCTCCAACAGTAATATGTAAACATTGTACATTGAAAAATAATAAAATAAAATACACCATTGGCTACAGATGGATACAAACAGAGTCATGGGGGGATATGTTTCCACAAGAGAGGGGGTTAAAAGGCCATCTAAGGGGAAATCCCGCATGCCTAAAATACTATGTCACATGCATAAATCATTTTTCTATTAATTATTTACCCCTTTGACTTATTAAAACCAGTCATTAAATGCATATAAAAGGTTGGTGAGAAAGTCATCTTACCTAGTTAGTGAAGCATGGGATAAGTACACTCATCATGGGACTTGTATCATTGAATGCATGTAAGAGTTGGGTTAAATAGTCATCTCACCTACTTATTGAAGCATGGGTTGGGTATAATATTTTTGGGTAATTGTGAGAGTTAAACATGCATGGAAGAAAAATAAAATGAAATTCAAGTAAAGGGGGAGAGATAATTTTATAGGTGGGTAGAAGAGAGGAAAAATGAAGTTGGGTGTTGAAGAAGGGAGGAATCCATAGTGTGTATTGAAGAAAACTTATTGAATCTAGGAATTTCATGGATAACTAGGTTGTCATGTGTGTAAGTGAATTTTGTTGAGAATTTACCATTGAGAGCATGTGTAAATGTTGTTATGAGCACTCCTGTTATAGTTGGATTTCCTGGAGCCCCCAACTGAGATATTCTTGGCCAGTCTATGTTGAAGCTCTAGAGGGGATGAGGATTGCTTGAGGGATTGTAGTTCATATCTTACACACCAAATTTCCACACCTAGGTACATTTTCCTAAGTGTCACATGTTGGACACACCTACCACACTTAGAGGGGGGGTGAATGAGTGTGGGGCTCTTTTTCCCAAAACTGCCCTCTTGCACAAAAACTCATCAATTAGCATTCAACATTTATTCATTACCCATTGTTGTCATTTATAACCAG